>JBAIZZ010000165.1:1190614-1201199 GCA_037355905.1 Heliconius aoede | reverse complement strand
GCGCCGCCTCCGCCCCCGCCGCCGCCGCTCGCGCCTCCCGCTGCAGCGCCCGCACCGCCCCCGCCGCCTCCACCTGCGCCCGCCGCCGCCGGCGCTGCCCCCGGCGCGCCCGACCCACGCGCCGCCCTCATGGAGAGCATACGTAACGGGAACAAGACGCTTAGGGTAAGTGTGACCGCCTTGAAGTTGGCTGTGGATGGATGCTCAAATTTTTGTTTTATAAAAAGTATTTACTGTGCAAGTATATGAGGAACTTGCGACACAACATATTGGTTTATGGGTATTATTCAACTTATTTTTGTTAAGCAACTTCTGAAAATGAACATTTTACAATTTCTGCTAACCCCAATACTAAATTGAATATTATATCAAATTAATAATTTAATTTGCTTTAAATTGGATAAAAAGTTCAAATATTTTTAAGTCCTGCTTTATTCCAATTATATGTATATATTATATGTGCTTCTAAATAATTTCCGTCACGGTTACAGTCGCACTGCTTCACCGAAGGCCGTAATTCATATATTTAAATGACATAATATGATTTCAATATTGCTTCGTATAATAGTTTTTATTTTATACATTTAACCATTTCAGCATGTCGACGTTGGTTCAAAGAATTCGCTGAACGATGACAGCAGAAACAATTTGCTGAGTGAAATACGACAAGGAATTAATTTAAGAGCTGTAAGTAACTGAAGTTGATTTGATTAAATAATATAAATTGCATGAAAACGCATCATAATGCAGTGGGACAGCTAAGGCGTCTGTTGTAGGTTCAATTCCTACTTGAGGAATTAGGTATTTATATTTGCTCACTGTGGTAATGAGATCCAGCGCAGCATTGAGTTCCACCAATTCAACAGGCAATGTCTCAAAAATTGGACGGTGCCAGGGGAACAAGGTGTATTAATACCAACAGACCTCTGTCTATTCCTTTATATGGACTACGGTCTTAAACTAATAATATATACATTTCTATTTATGTTTATATTTTCCTATCTCACATATTATAAATCTTAACTGATCCTATATGTTTAAAGAAAGGAAATGTTTAAGGAAATTGTAGATTTTTGTGTAGTGTTTTATTGTCAAAATTATTTTAATGAAATATTTGCAATTTTTACAGAGAAATGAAACTATATACCAAATTAATTTTTGGAAATCCGACACTTTGCAGTAGTCCGTCGGTTTACCCTTGACTAACAACGGCTTAAAGTTTGATTTAATTTTACCCTCCTTAATTAAAACGAAAATCATCAAATTCTTCAATTCCTACCAGGTACGTCGTTCTAGCAGTTCAGCGGGAGACTCTGAAGACTTATCAAATCGTGCCGCAGTTTGTGGCCTCGCGGGAGCACTAGCTAAAGCATTACAAGAACGAGCACGAGCCATACAGTCTTCCTCCGAGTCTGATGATAGTGAGAATGAGGCTAGTGACTTCGAATGGGATGATTGAGTCACTAACATGGTCGCTGGTGTGTTTAATGTTGTTGTTTTGGAAGGTGTTGGGTGATTGTGAGGGAAGATTGGGTTGCGACAATAGTGGGAGTGATGCTAGTGGCTTTATAGACTCACTAACATCCTCACTATCATAACTTTTAGTATCGTTGTGGTGGGTGTTAGATGATAGTGACTCTGATAGTGAAATGAGTGTCACTATGATAGATACTATCACTGTGATAGATGGTTTATTTTTATTGGTCATCTGTAAATTTTTTTTTTGTTTTGTCATTTAGTATGGCAATGTATCACACGTATTATAATTGGAATATTTGTTTCTCACGAAAGTAACAAAGCGTTTCAATTCTATTTATAATTTTATTTACTATTCTATTGGAAAATGTTCTTTTTTCTGTTTGTTAAGAACTAAAATGTCGAAATTGTATAACTTTTGTACTGACAGCTTGTGTCATGTCAAGTAAGAATGTGTACTATACTAACCCTATACTAAACGAGAGTGTGGGCAATCTATATATATATATATAAAATATTTGAAATAATTTTCAAATTTTATATGTTACTTGTAACGACATCACTGCCATAAAATTGAATGTGCTTTATAAACCACACATTGGTCGTGGCGCAGTGGTACAGTCTGGCTGTATATACACTATGGTTATGGTTTCGATTCCAATCGGAAGGATAAATTATCTTCATTGTTCTGCTCGGCAGAGCTCGGCATTGAGTTTCGCCACTCATCATGAAATGTCTCCATAAATGGGCATTAAGTGCGGAACAGAGTGTATTATCAATATGTTCCCTCTGCCTAAAGCGTGAAGCTATATATATATATATAATATAATATAATATTTAACCAAGTCATGAACAAAGCTCAAAATGTAATAATGGACTTTTATAGTATTTATACATAAATAATTTTTTTTAATAATTGACAACACAACTTAATCGAGTCTACTTTAAATATATACTACACCGACATTGAGCTCTTTTAATATGTACATATATATTTTTTTATAATTTTAAGTCGTATAATAGTTAGGTGATATAACAAAATGTTAGTGCCTGTAATAGTTTTTAACTTAAATAAGTATATGTTATAGGTATTTTTTTAACCATACTATTTCTAATACTGTATTCCACTTATCATTACCTAAATTATATATGAATAGTTTTCAGTAGTATCATTTACTTTCTTTGCAAGAACAACATGTCGAGCTAAAATTTGACTAATTTAAATTTATTTTCATTTCACCGCTCTGGTAACAGCAAAGAGCGCGGAGTTAAGTTTCGCCACACGACACACAAATGCCTGTTCAATTGTCTTAATGGGAACGTAGTGTCTCAACACTAGGATGCGGCGGGATACGGCGTGACACTGAACTAACTTAAATAAGATTGGTCATTCTTATCTATTTAAAACAATTTTCTTGCAAAGTAGACAATTATAGTCAAACGACATAATATTTATCCAGTAACGGTAATAAGCTTAAAATCTTGATAACAATTAATATAACTTTTGTATGATTAAAATATTTTAATGTATGTATATTAATTAATTATATTTTATTGTAGTCGTCATATTTTTGATTAGTTTCATCTTGTTAAGTGTTATTAATAAGTTGTATATGTGTATATACAGTAGTCAGTATGACGCCTGAACTTGAGAAAGTGTTCTCCTGCAAAAGTGGCCTAACTTAAAACTTTTATAAATTTTATTACTACTATGATAATTTCTTACTGGTTTTGCTAAAATATCATCTCGAGATGAATAAAGAAAAAACTAGTCTTTGTTGGATATTTGGGCTTATTAGCCACTTTGAAAATACGTATACTAGTTTTTTTATTAGAGAATTTAGTGCGCAGAATGCGAGAATTTTATTTGAGGCCGTCGTGGCGCAGTGGCACAAGGTTGCCCATAAACGCGACTGTTATGGGTTCGATTCCCACTCGAGGAAATGAAATATTTCTTTACGTTTATATTTCCATTTTTTCACTCTGGTGTTGAGGCAAAGTGCGGCGTTTAGTTTTGCCACTCAACACGCAATGCCTCCAGAACTCTGCAGAAAGTGGGGAACGGAGTGTCTTAACACCGAGGTTCCCTCTGCCTACCCTGCTGCGTGCGGGATACAGCGTGAAGTTGAAAAAATTTTAGTGCGCGTAATGGTACATATATTTATTACTAGCGACCCGCTCGCGGCTTCGCCTGCTTAAACTATACAGTTATTAATTTTCTTTTCTGAACGTCTTTTTTTTTGTTCTATTAACATTATCGTTATAAAGAATGTATAGGTACATTAAAAACATTTTTTTAAGTAAGGCCACTTTAATTTTGGTAGTGTGAAATTATTCTAATGTGTCAATAAAAATGGTTACTGGAACTTGTAACTTAAGATCTTGGGATCGTTTTATTTTTTGTTAAAATATATTTTTAGCAAATATTAGATAAAATTAAAAACAATAATTAGTGTACGACTTAGTCGTGGCATAAATAGGTTCTTATTAGTAACTCAATCAGAATCAGGGAGGAAATAAAAGACGGCATAAAATTGATGAAACAAAAGAAAAATATCTGTTTAGGGAAATAAAATCGAAACCGAAACTCAGCACCACGCTGTCTGTCTTTCCATACTGGGGAAATATTTAAAAGTATTAATATTACCGTCTTCGCATTTTATGTAAAAATAACCGATTGTGTTTATTGAGAACATTCTTAAATATATTTTGTGTAATTATAAATTTCTTGTATTGACATTTATGGCTACAGTACGGTGGACAAATCGTGGCAACTACACTACACCTAGTTTCATTTTGATTATTTTTACATTTGATTATTTTATTTTCGTATAATGCGCAAAAGTTCTGAAAGCCTCAGTTCAAAGCGGCCACGACTCGTCGATCGTGCTGTACATTTTACAACGCAAATCTAAATAATGTTAGATTATTTAAGAAAAATTAAGTTTGTGATGTAATTACAAATTTTCTAACTTGTTTAATATTTCAATAATCAGCACCTGTGTTTATTATGCACATATTTATTTATAGAATGTATTTTGTATTTAAATATTTTGTTAGTTTCTAGTTATTAATTATCTAATGTTTACTGTCAAGGGATGTCTTTTTTTGCTTATTTTTCACTATTAATAATGTGCTTCTTGGCTTTAATTTTTACTTTGCAACTTTGGTGGTGAAGACGGTCAGATACCTGCATATCACAAGTTTTAAAACGATCAAGTATTCATAATAAAGTGGAACGCTTATACAAAAAAATATTATTTCTTTTTTTTTAATTGAAAGAAAATTTTCTTTAATTCAAAAATAATATATTTTCTTTAAATCTATAATTGAAAGAAAAAAAGAAATAAAATGTTGGATTTTTTTTTGTATAAATTACATTTTTGGTCGACAGTTTTCACCAACAAAGAAATAATTTTATATTTCTGGTTGCAAATGTATACCTAGTCGACAACCCTATTTTAATTTCTTTGTAATCATAATATTCAACTACTTTTGTGCACAAAATATACTTCAATCACAATTAAAGTCACTGCAAATTGCAGAATTTTTATTATTTAAATCTGTTTTAAATAAAGACAAAAGCAACTTACAAATTTTCAAAAGTTTTTAAAATGTTAATAGTTCATAAAATCTTTAAGAACATTCCTTTTTCAACATATGATTATGAAATCGTAAGATATGATCACATCTGTAAATTTGTTAAATGAAACATTGATTTTTTCTAGTGGAGACTCAATTATGCCAATTTAGTACTCAAGAAACAATCTATCGGTTACACGTAAAGTAAAACTTTGAAATACATTTCAAAAATAATGTATATATTACCATAAACATACTTATGAATATATTTTATTACGCAAATTAAACTCAATTTTTTTTAAAAACAACAATCCGGTTAATCGGGGTTCCACTGTTTAATAATAAGCATATAATTTTCACTAAGTTTTGGTTATGTTCACTTATTCTAACAAACATGTTTTTTAAATAATTATTTTAATTTGATTGCAATTTTCGTAGACCGAAAAAACTGTCGAAAATTCTGCAATATGCAGATGCAATCGCTTTGCTCATTATTTTTGAATGCAATAATAAAATTTAAATTAAACATTTAATTAAGCGTAAATTTAGAAAACACGAAGCTATTTTTATAATATTTAAAATAAAATTTTTGTATTGTTAATCTGTCGTGACTAACGGGAAACGTTATAGCCACCAATGAATACCACGTTAACTAAATAAATAATCATTAATTTCAAATCAACGTGTTTTATTATCCTTACACCTGAAAACAATTATGGTTTTTTTTTCTATTTTTTTAAATTTGTCATTTTCACAATTGAAGTAAAATAAGATAACCTAGTGGGTTAGCTTGAAAGCTTTTTTTGTAAAAACTGGCAAATGTCGAAATATTTTTAATAAAAATAATTTGAATATTTCTAACACTGAGGAACTCTCAGAAGCTGTCGAATCCGCCAGAACGTGACACTTGCCAATAGAGCCTAAGTAACAAAAGTGTATTTTTATTCAATTTAATTAAATAAATATTTTATTCTTCATAATCTTTTTTTAAAAAAAGCCTTAAAGACAAACCGTCATAACAGATGACAGGTTCAAATTCCTTGGAAAATAAAACCAACATTTCTTTCTAGGCTTTCATTTATTTTAAAATTCCGAATATTACTGAAGTACAAGGAATAACAGACATGTTGAGGTACAAGTTGAAAAATATTAAAAGAAAAGACAAGAAAGAATAAAAAAAAACATTTCCTCATCACATTGATCATACAAATAATTAAGTAAAACTATACATACATAAAAATACAATAAAATAAATGCAATATTACAATAGCAAATAATAAAAGCCTATAAAAATAGATTTAGGACGTATTTATATAGTTTTGATGTGCTGAACGTAAAAACCCATTAAAACCGGTCATGATTTTTCTCATATTACATGCATACATATAGTATATAGTTTGTTTGGTGGAATTTTTCCATATAATAAAAATATTATATATATAACTTTTAGGCTCACAGCTGGGAAAAGAGAAAAAACTAAATTGACGTTTTGTATGAAAACGTCAATCGTCTAGATATTTTTAATCTTTTCCGTGTTTTCAGCACATCAAATTACATACATATTCACAAATTATCATTAAATCAAACATTTTTTGTATTAGAGACCATCCATGAATTATAATAGGAGGGTATGTTTATTTATAAGACAATGATTCATTATTTTCTATCAACTACAACAAAATATTACATTAATATTAATATTTTATAATTAAAAGTCAATATTTATAATTGATTTATAAATTTCTTTGTAATTCAGGTAAGTTCCCAACACTTATCACAAATAATACAAGTAATTCTACAAAATTGGAATAAAATGCTTAGTGCATACATTTTGAGGTTTATTTCAAATATGTATAAAAATGTTAACACAGCATCCTATCTTATCTTTCCTTAGTTATCTACTTTAATCATATCAAAGACATAAATTGTTCAATCTTCTATTGTTATAACACTTGCAGTATCCTTAAAGCCTATCGAATCCTCGTCGTCTGTCAATATAACAACGTTGCCGCTAACGCTTGGACTATCGTTATCAATAATTGTATCATCTTTCTTCTTATACAAAGAAAGAACATCTGAAATAATAGGCGTGTAGGCCATTTCATGTACCTGCCCTTCGTCTATATCAATTGAATTCTGACTATATTCATCTTGAGATAATATTTCCACTTTACTTATATAATTTTTATCTTCTCTCATAACTACTTTTTCTTCTTCAGTTTCTGTCTCTTCGTGCCCGTAATACTTTTCATCGTCCTTCTCGTCTTTTGGTACATAAGAATTTATGAGTTGATGTAAATTTGCGTCTGATGTGAAAACTTTACTCGGATCCGCGTCTTCTTTATCGCATTGATGTTGAGAGAACACTTTGAAAGAAGTGAAATACTTGTAACACTGGTGGCACTGATTCTGCAAATGAGCCCGATAGTGGTTATGCAAATTGGGAAAGTTGTCGTTGCAAACTACACATGTCTCCGGCATCACGATGGCTCTGTAATGCATTTTTTTCGACGACTTGTGCACAAGTTTCATATGTTTAATGAACGGACCGTATTTGACAAATTGCTCCCCACATTTACGACATTTAATAGGTTTTTTATTATATTTTCTGCTCCTGTGAGAGAAAGCGTGGATGTTAAACGCGTCCATTGTTTTGAACTTCAGGAAACAGAACCGACACGATATGGACCCAGAACCTCTGTGAATTATATCGTGTTTCTTTTTAGAATTCTTCTTAGTGACCGGTTTGAAACAGAAACTACACTCCTCGTAAGCTTGTCGAATTCCGTCATTATTAGATTCGGTGACTTCTTCATCACTTTCTATCGCACACAAATGGTTATCGAGGTCCAAACGCGAATAGAAATATTCTCCACATTTCTTGCACCTATTCTCCTCGTGGTAAGCCAAATGTTTATGAAGATTGAAGAAGTTTTTATGGCAGATGTTACACTTTTCTTCTGTTGACTCTTTGGGCAGTACCACCCACTCTTTATCATCACCGTGTACATCTCTCATGTGGTAGATCATTTCTCTGAACGCTACGAACTTCTCGTCACAATGTTCACATTTTATCGGATCATTCACATTCAATTGTGCGAAATGATGGTTCTTATGTTTTCTGTATAGCGTCATTGTATTAAACTTCCTATTGCAGTATATGCAACCGAAGTACCCGATAGTGCGATGGTAGATCTTATGATTACCCAACGCGTACTCATTTTCAAAAACTCTAAAGCAATAGTCGCAAGTTAGTTCCTTTTTACTTTCGGAAGCTTCTTTAAACACTTTAATACCGTGTTGAGTACGCAAGTGGCAGTCCAGTTTCACTTGTAAATGGAATGCTTTGTAACAAATATGGCACTTTACTTTTCTTGGATGTATTTCTGTATCACCAATGAGTTTCTTTTTATTACAGCTGAACGCCAAATGTCCTTCGAGGAAGCGTAAGGAGCTAAAGTAATCGAAGCAATAATTGCATCTAAGCGAATTGTGGTAATCTATGTGTCTCTCGAAATTTCCTTTAGTAGCTAATACTTTGTAGCAAATCGAACACTGGAGTTCCTTTAGGGGCCCGTCCAGCACTTGAACACCACGCTCTGCTATCCATGTTTCATTAATCCCATGAGCATCTCTTAAGTGATAATGAAGATCATAGCCCCTCATAAACTTCTCTTCACACTGAGGACATTTCAAGGGATCGTCGATATATTTCTGCGTCAGATGACTCTTTATGTGCACCCTATGGTTTTTGAGGGAAATAGTCTTTTTCCCACAGAATTTGCATTTGAAGAATTCTGGCTTTCTCAGATGAGATTCTTCATGGAATTGCAATCTTTTTTCATCTAAGAACACTTTGGCGCACAATTTGCACGAGTAATATCGAGGCGCCGGCGCGTCTGGATCCTCTTTAATCATTTTGCTTTCAGGATGAGTCCGACGCAAGTGACGAATAAGCTTAACCACATCTGGATAAAAGCGGGCACAAATTGGACATTTTACTTTATTCTTCCTCAACTTCTCTATCCTCTTTTGATGTGATTGATGATCAAAGTTGTGCCCTTTAACATGTCTTTTATAGTAATCTTCCACAATGTAGCCTTTTCCACATATATGACATTTAAAAGGTCCATTATCGTCTTCAAAATGCGTCCGAGTGTGTAGTTCCAACCTTCTTTTGTTAGTAAACTGCAAATTGCATATATCACACGCGTGCCTCGCGCCGTACAACATGGTTTTAGATTTATGCCAAATTATATGACACTTCAATGAGTTTTCTGAATCACATACTTTTCCACAATGGTGACAAGTGTGGGTTCCGTCAAATTTATTTTTGTCAACTGAATTAGGTAGTTCGGAGCCAACTATAGTATTGTTGACACTGTCGCCTCTTTTATAATGGATAGCCATGTGGGAGAGGTAGACTTTTCTGAACTGGAACACTTTCTTGCAGATGGAACATTCATAGTCCTTGTTCTGGAATCGCGTTTGCTTATGGTAGTTCATGTGGGCCTGTGCGGCGCGCAGGTGCTTACTCTTCCTGTTACAGATTGAGCAAGTCAAATATTTGGGGTCGAGGTTTGTATCGTTGTAGTGTTCGCGCATATGCGCCTTGTAGTGACATTGAAACCGGAAGTTCTGGAACAAAAAAGTTATGTAAGCCTGTATATTATATTTTATCTCGACACGCTCCATTCTAGACTTTTACCAAATTTTGATATATTGGGTGTTTGGTGTTCCATCCTAAATATTATTCCTAGCATATACTACCATAAATTTGATTTAGGTAAAACTAAATAAATAAAAACAATTACCTCTTGACAAATAAAACACTGCAGCTTTTTCTCCATACTTTTGCCAACATGGTTGTGCCAATTGATGTGTCGCTTCAACGAAATAAGCGTTGGCAACTGTTTACTGCATATAGTGCAAGTAAAACCACTCAGATTTACCAAGGGAGCGCCATTACCGGCGGAATCCTCTAAGCCGTTGTGACTCTGGACAAAGTCCAGGGGTTCCGCCTTCGTCACAACGACTTCACAAAAATCCGCCAAATCGGAAGTAACCGTTACAGGCGGTTGTTTCAAACGATGCACAAACTTTATATGATTGGCCAATGCACTACAACTCTTGAACTGTTGACTGCATTCTATACAAGTGTATTGATTCCTAGGCTTTATGTTCACACCTTTATGCGTCTGGTTATGTTCGTTGATGGCGCTCACTTTCATTTCTATGTCGCATATGAGACAGCGTACAGAACAATCTTTCAGATTAATTTTGGCTCTTTTTGTACCGGACGTCATATTGTGTTTTGTACGCTTGTGGTGCAAAAGCAACCGTTTGTAGGAGAACTGCTTCTCACATATATCGCATGTATTATCATCCTCGCCGTCATCTTGACTAGATTCTGAATCGTAATTATCATATCTATCATTAGCTGTTGTTTCATTTAGCAGATCTGTTGAAGTGTCCGGCACTTCTTTTTTAATATTTTCTTCTGTGTGTTTTATTTCATGGGTAAGTA
>JBAIZZ010000165.1:1135660-1190604 GCA_037355905.1 Heliconius aoede | reverse complement strand
ACCTTACCAATATTAATGTAAAAATAAGTAAAATAATACATAAGCCGACTTAATTTGAATACAATAAATAACCTATACATATATAGCAATATGTACAGCATATACATACACGAATTAAAAAATCAGTTGAAGCTAAAAGAAAATAAAACTAGCATCTTTTAAATGTTAAAAAATAATTATATTTAATTTGATTTTTTTATTTTCTTCTTCTAAACGAAAACAATAGTAAAAAGAAAATGTTCCACTCATATAAACACTACGAATTATCATTTATTTATATCATAATTTATTTCATTTACAATATTTTTTAAATTTAGGACTTAGATTTGAATTCTAAAGAATCTTAGAATTCTAAAGTTGACCTAGAACTGTGTAAGTGTCTAGACTAATCGCAGAAAAAAAACATATAAAGCAGATTTATTTTTCAGCAAATTTGAAACCTCCAGTTAGTTTATCTGACAGTTACCTTAAATATCATATTCTGTGAAATATTATAAGAAAGAGACAGTTTTATTTATCTGCCAAATAATTTAACTGAATCTTCTCAGACAGTGGTCACACAAATAGTTAGTTCCTTAATTATACACCATTCTCAGCTCTGAGATTAATCTTGGGATCGCTCTTAAGACAATAACGGGGCGCGATGAGATATTCAACGAGTACATTACATACTCGGGGTACGCAACATTACCAACAAGCTGCAAAAGAGCCGGCTCATATGATACAGACACGTCACACAAAAGAAAAGCCTGAATATATCGGAAACGTCACAATGAACCTGAACCTCTGAAGGGTCCAGAAGAAGAGGAAGACCGAAGATGAGATTGACAGATATCGGAGAGAGAGAGAAAGAGATATATTGAGATGTTGTTTTCAAGATCGATCTCAGAGTTGCGGGTGGTATAAGTATGTGGTGATGTTGTCTTAGTTACTTTTCTATACATGCATTAAATAAAATCAAATGTTAATTAGTCATATTCATAGAATAGTTCCATTTTTCTTTTAGTTTTTGGACAAATCAATTATATTTAAGTCTTTTTTTTTAATTTAAAAATATATTGTTTATTCTAGTGAAACATTTTAGGGATTAGTAAACTATGACGTCATCAGTTACAACAATGTGGCCGTTATTATACTTTATTTATATATTTTAGAATGTTGTTAGATTTATAGAGTTTCTATTTATACTCTGATACATAATGTTATTTACAAATATACTATTCATCATCACTATCCATCTGATCATGTTAGTGTCTAAATGTGCCTCCTTTCTTAATTAACAAAATTGGACCAGTTTTTATTGATTCAAATAATTTTTTTGATTAAAATAGGTGATAAAATAATACTTTTTTTTAGAAAAAGTAGCAGTTTTCCAAAAAAAAGTATTTTTCCTTCCTATAGTGTAATATGATAAAAATGTTACAAATTAAGTTTACGAACAATCTTATATGTAAATGAACCATTTTTGAAAAAAAAAAAAAAATAGAAAGATAAAAAACACCTAATGTAAAAGATGTCTAACAAAAAAATATTAAAAAGTGGCACACTTAGTTCTAAAACCTATTTAGATTTTAGTAATTATTAAAATATACTGTTATAATATTTACAGGCTATAATATAATACAGTCAAGTAATAAAACTTTCGAGATTATTACTTAGAAAAACAAGCTACAGTAAAAAAAAATTAGAAATTGGTAATGAATTTTCAAATTATTCAAAATGTGTAATAGAACAATTTTAAGGATTTTGAGAATATATATTTTTCAAAACGTAAACAGTGTAGAAAAAGTATTTTGATTTCTTTTTAAAGACGAGATGTGTTTAGAAATCGAATGTAAAAGTTTTTAATCATCAAATGATTTTAAATTAAATAACACGATAGCGGATGTATTTTATGAATGACTGTATGTATGTCTACCTTAATAAAAATTATATTAAAATAAAACTAAGCAATATTTGATGAACATAACATTACCAATTTCTCAACCATAATATGTTTTAGTTAAAAAAAAACTGTCAAAACAGTCCAAAACAGAACTGCTTTTAGAAATTAAAATTACATATAACATACATTTTTTTAGTTTTTTCTAATAATTAAAAGAGGCTTTTAATCATTCATTTTCAGGTACACAACAATTTTGGAAGCTCCATAATAATAAAAGCTTAAAGAATCTAGTTAAATTATTATAAATAAAACCAGTTGTGCCAAATTTAGCGAAACATTGCGTGTTAAATTGCTACCAGAGTGAGAGAATATATATATATATAAGATATTATTGCTTTTGTCCTGGACTGGCATGATAGCGTCACCGGGCGGGGAGGGGCTAGAGCGTTGATGGACGCTCGTGAAGGGTTGGCGATCGCAGGGGAATTTTCAGACTGGATTTAATACCACCCCCGACATTTAAAACCGGCGTGAAGTATTGGCCCTTGCCACTGCGTTTCACATTAGGTAATGCCGGGCCCCGGTGCCCTTCATCTCCACCTTAAAGGCTGGCAACGCACCTGTGGCTCCTCTGGTGTTGCAGAGGTCGTGGGCGGCGGTGATCACTTACCATCAGGTGACTCGAACGCTCGTTTGCCTTGTCCTCTCCCATAAAAAGAAATGCC
Source organism: Heliconius aoede (assembly GCA_037355905.1). Classification (NCBI taxonomy): domain Eukaryota; kingdom Metazoa; phylum Arthropoda; class Insecta; order Lepidoptera; family Nymphalidae; genus Heliconius; species Heliconius aoede. The sequence goes on along the minus strand of JBAIZZ010000165.1, from coordinate 1,187,994 downwards.
CGCCTATGCTGATCAGGGGGAAGTTTGACCGGCTCCGTCGCGCCGTGGCGCGGACGTGCTGTGAAATGGGACTGACTTCGCCGCCTCTTACGGGGGCGAAAAACTCATGATGATCTCAATATCAATATTTTATTAAGTTAGCATACTTTCATACAAAGGCAATTTCTTTCATCAGTTGGCACAATTGGTTCAATTTAAAAAAAAAACAAAATCGTCAGAAAACAAGATCCTTTCATACATTTATAGTTCAGGTTTAGTCCTCTCATATTGCAAAGAGTGTATAAGCAAGAAGCATCTTTAATATACAGCGTATTTTTTAAATTATATGAAATAAATACTACATATAAAGAAATATTACAGATATTTTAGCACTATATAAATTGGCTGTTTCATAAATCAAGGTACCCCTTACATATACATTCCATAATAGAAAAAAAATGTTAGGTGGTTAAATAGAAGTCACTAGACAGTCTGTCATTTAGTCATAGGTCAATGTGAGTTCATAACTCGACGTGGGGCGAGGGCTGTCCGCGCGCAGGTATCGCGGCAACACCTAAAAAGTAGTTTATGTAATAAGTTACTGATATAATGATCAATGACAAAGGTAACTGTTATTATGATATGTGCGTAAATGATTTTGTCAGCTGTAGCTCAATCGATGGTCATTTTAATAGTTGAGAATGAGAAATTACGAGTTTGATTCCCAGATTCAAATGATAGAACAATTGTTATATAAATATTCACGTGGAACAAATAGCAATTATAATATAATTTGAAATGACAATTAGAAACTACAATTTCATGTACAATTAATTAATTGTAAACTAGTAATCATACTGGCACCATTAAAAATTGTATAATACGGAATCTCCAAAAAGTAGGGACGAGTTAGAAATTAGCGACCTGGGAACTTAGTATTAAGAATTTTTGTACTTCCCTTTTCGCCGAATTCATGAGGTTCGTTTCGATTGTGGAGATAAGTTCGAGTCAAGCGCCCACTAGTACATAATCCTATATTACTTATATTATAAAAATGAATTTGTGAGGGTGGAGGTCTCAAGAGCTACTACACATATTTAGATAATTTTTTACAGTAATAGAGATTATACATCAGAATATTTTATAGGTATCAATTTGTGTAAATATTATTTGCAATGTGGTTATAATACGACAATGAGTTCACGCCGACAAATCCGCATGTGGTACTTTCAGAATACCTATAGGTATTATAGTATAATAGTATATGAATATATTGTTTGCTTACCAATCTCCCCATCATTAGTAGTGACGGGGGCGCTATTAATGGGCGCGGGCGGGCAGTGGGGGACGTGTGGGGGGTGCGAGGCGCGACGCGACCGCCGAGATCGCCGAGACCTACGAGGCAGAAGAGGCCTCGTGTCTTGTGACTCACTGCTTTATGTAGGAGAAATAATATATTAAGTAGAGAACAAGGATAAACAATAATACAGGTGTGTGATAAACAAATAAATAACTAAAAATTAGTACTAACTTGTCCTCTTCTTCATTTTCTTCAGTTTGTTGTGCAATCTGAAATATATATTTATAATTATGTTATAACCACAGATAAAAATAGAGTAGAGTTTTTTTACACAGAAACTAGTAGACATGTCAAATGTCGAATATTTGAATGACTTTTTCATGTTACTGCGCTGTTCTCAGGTTGGAATTTTGGAATACGAGTCCAAAATTTTTTACATATTTATGTTAACATATGCCTTCATTTAGTGACTAAACCAGCGATACAGCTCGTTGCGGCCAGCGGAGTAGTTTAGAATAGCCTACACCGCCATTATCGTTTTACTGTGTAGAGACGGACTAGTAGATATGTCGTCCAAATTTAAAAAAAAATAATTTCATATAAGAAGTAACAATAGAGGCCATCGCGGCGCACAAACATGCAACTGTAGACGCGGCGGTCCTGGGTTGGAATCCCACTTGAGTGATGAAATTTTTATTATTTTATTTCCTCACTCTTGCAACAAGGCAAAACGCGGTGTTGTGCCACTAAATGCGAAATGTCATGAGAGAACTCAGCGGAAAGTGGAAACGGGAAGTGTCTTAATGGAGAACGGAGTGTCTTAACACTGGGTTCCCAGGTTACCCCTACCTACTCTATAACGTATAACGTGAAGCTAAAAAAATAACTAGTATATTATTACCTCAGGATCAGCATTGGCCTCATTCTCACGTCCGCGCACTCTCGCTATGAACCGCGCCGCTCTCACAAAGGGATTCTCGCTTTGCTCTTGAAACGTACCACCCTGAATAGTAAAATATATACAATAAATATTTATTAAGTGAAATTATTACAAATTCTAAGAATCATTTTTATCAAATTAAAGTTTAAAATAATAAACTAAACTCCTCATTTCCAAATATGGTACTGTATGTATACCGTCATGCAAAAAAACAGACTAATCAACTCTCAATTAATTACATTAAAAGATAAAGATATTTTTATGTATAAGCAAATTCAGTCACATATTTATATTTACAGACCCAAGGACTCATACAAAAATTCAGGCATGCACATACAGTCACATACCTCAGTGGGCGGCTGTCTGGGCGCATCCACCAGGGGCTCCGTATCGGAGTCCAGGTCTGACGGCGGCCGCTCCCCGGCGGTTAACACGCGTCGCTTGCAAACGGGGCACACGCGCCTATTCTGTGTCAGCCACGGGTCTATGCACTTGGCGTGGTATGCTGTTGGTAGTAAAATTTAGTTCGTATTGATATATGTTTTAATTTCTTGTGGTTTTTATTTATTAATAACAATAGTTTAGCGAGTACAGTCGTGCTGCTGCAGCACAAATTGTGATAGGTTGTAGATTCGATTCCTACTCGGGGAAATGAGATAAGTAATATTTTCGTTTCTGCGGTCTGGTGTGGCAAGCGCGACGTTGAGTTTTGTTGCTCAATGCCTCTAGAATTGGGCGGAAAATGGGGAACAGAGTGTCGGACACTAGCTTCATTATACGTACGCTGTTGTGTCTTGTTGTATTTTCAACAAGACACTAAAATATAATTGCTTTTAGTATGTGTGTATCTCACATCATTTACATAGCATGTATATCTGTGAGTGTGCATGTGTCTGTGTGTCGACACACATACCGTGTGCACACGGCAGCACGCGCAGCCTCTCGCCCTCCAGGTAGTCGTCGAGGCAGATGGCGCACGTTTCGTAGGGGTCGCCCTTGCTGTACTTGCACGTGGGTATCTTGCGCAGTGCCCTGTTCGGAAGGCGGTGGCGCCGCGCCCGCCTCCTGTCTTTTATGCATTTTACTATCTAGAAAAAATATATATTGCAGGTATTTTATTACAAATATTATAACAACACTTTTGTATCGCATAAACGAATATTTTTATTTGATTTGGATATCGTGAATACAATATTAGAACAGAAAGAACACCAAAATTAATGCCAAGAATAAATATCCTAACGCTATAGTGACCCAGCTGAACAGTCTTTGGTTGACAAATAAAGGTTGCGGGCATGATCCTTATTCGGTTTTTTATGCAACCCAGCATACATAGAAGCGAGGTGTTGAATTTCGCCAATTAACACATTTTCTTTTCAATTAGCAAATTAATAATAATCTCTATTTGGCATAGTGCCAACTTAGCCGAATACAAAAAAAAAACTCAAAAAACCCCATACAACTCTAACAACAGAGAAATATAATAAAACAGTAAAAATACTTACCATTAATATAAGTATAATAATCAAACATAATACAACGACAATGGCGAAGGGCAGAAGCAAATGTGTGTTTATGTTGAACGGTAGATCTCCATTCACCATTATATAATAGCTGAAATAAAAATATAATAAGATTATAATAATATAATAAAAAAAACTCAAAAAATAATAAAAAAAAATCTACTACATATGTGTAGTAGAGACATGAGAGAGATATATAAAAATTTTTTTGACGCTTTGAAATATAAAGCATGTCATTAGAATAGTGTAGTGTGTGTATAACACTTGTTGATAAATTGTATTGCCACAATCAGTTTAATAAATTTCCCAGTATATAAGAACGGGGGGGGAAGTATCGGGGAACCCCCGATTCCAGAAAGATAAGTCTTATTAAAACAACGCGATGGTTGTGTGTTTGATTTTCAATGAAACTTGGACATTGGATTGGAGTATACATATTTATAAATAAAATTTATAAATAAAAAAAATACATATTTATAAATTTATTTATTTTCAATTTAATTAAAAGAATGCGGCGTTTGGTTCCACAAGGTCTCTTAAATTTTTTAAAACATATAAAATAAATAATGTGACGAACACTTACCGATTCGTGTATATGTACTCTTCAGACAATATAATACCGGCGAGATCGCTCACGAACACTGACGAAATTGTTATACCTTCCGAGTTATTGGCGTACATTGTCTCTGAAAAAAAAAATATTCGAGACTTAAATAATAGTTATTAATGAACGAAAATAAAGCTTAGTTGAACGTAAATGCACAATTGAGAATTTTCTGACTATATACAAAAACACAGAAGGGAGTGTTTGTAAGTATTTTTTTGTTTTGTTATTTATTAAGCTAATTATGATTTATTTTTTTATTTAATTACACAATGTAAAATTTTCTACGTAACGGGACTCGAACGGGCACCTCTCGTTTCTAGTCCTTTTGTTTTTGTTTCAGTAATAACAGAATTCTAATACTCTGGATAAAATACGTATATATTTGTTGTTAGGAACTAATGCTAATATTTAGGTCTATTAAATATCTTCACTACTATGGTTTGGTAGGCAATATGTTATTTTAAGTTTCTCTATTTATTGTCTCCTAAAATGAGCGGAAAGTGGAGAAAAAAGTAACAGAACAGGTTTTACGCTGTTGTATATTGCATAGCTAAATGTATTTAATCACTTACAAAGATTACATAACCATATTCAATCCCATCCATTTTTTTCACAACCAAATTGACACTGATCAACATTTACACAGCCAGATTTCACTGATGATAAACAAACATATTTAAAAAAATACAAAAAAAAAAACGCCGTCATAGACGTCTCTCTGTCAATATTTACAGAAACATAATGGATGAACGGGATGGCAATACGATAACAGTGTAATTATTCACTTTACTTATCTGACCACTTGTGAATGCTTTTAAATGCACGCAAAAAGGATCTATACTTTAATTACTCTGTATACGTATTAAAATGGTGTAAGAGCATATTTACGAGTGAAATTTCTATTTTTAGTAATAAAGTGATTATAGGAAAGGGAAGTATGTAACTGTGTGTTGTTTATATTTTAGTAATCGTAATTTATCTCTTTGTTGCAGATTCAAGTTCACACAGAGCATTGGCACATCGACAGATTATATTATTTGTTATTTAATTTAAAAATATCATATAAATAATATTTTTTAATTAAACTACTGGTATTATAATTATTATTCGAATTATATATAATAAAATTGTAACTCTGTTTTCAACACGGAAGATATATAAAAAAAAAAATATTGGTGGCATTTATCAATGTAATAGAACCCAAAATAATGATTTTAAATTTTTGGTCGGTTTGTCCGTTCATATTTGCGTTTGCGCACGGTAATTTCGCAAACTACTCCTATCGTTTAATGTATGTTTTATTTTAATTTGTTACTTTGTTCGATAATATTACTACAAAATAATTGTTTTATCGAATTGGCTGAAACTTTAGTTTGCAATGTACGGATATTGCCTTTAAAATAATAACATTATTACAGCACGAAGGTAATGCAGATTAGTAAGCAAATGATTGTGCAATTCAAGCGGGCGAAACCGCGGGCGGGTAGCTAGTCTATTGTAATATATACATATATCTATCACTCACCCAACTCGCTTGAGTTAACATTGTGGACGATAGCGCAGTCGAAGCCTGCCGCTTGAGCGTTCCTTATTTTTTTCTCAAAACTACAATTGTATCTGTGAATATAAAAATAAAGTTGTATTCAATATATACTTTTTTGAATACACATAGAAGCGCCTCTTGAAAATGGCTGAGCGCTCTGATCAACTATATATATACATTCTCATCGGGCTATGTCGAAATTCTTGTTACAACTTATTTATATTGCTAGCCTCTCTGTGGGGCTTTTTCCCTACCCTACTAGGTGATTGATTGCCTAGAATTATCATTGGGCGAGAGAAAATGCTATTTTTTTTTAAAAAGTGTCTTACGTCTTTAAAATGTTATTTTATTTTTAAGGTATAAAAGTTAGAGACAAAGCGATAATATCTTCTACCTATACCATAACTAGTAAGTATAAATAGTAAGCAAAATATAAATAATTATATACACTATGTATGTTATATAAGAATTTACATGTTTCAATACCTGGCAATTATCACAACCCATTTCCCAGTAAAGTTATCAGGGTCTACCGGTGGTTTAGTCATGGCACTGCATCCATCTTCCGGTTGCCCCTTCACCAGGTAGCCCTGCAGTCCATCCGGTGGCAGTTCCGGACCAAAACTTGCTGGCATGTCGCGGAATTCTTCTGTTATCTGAAATTAAATATTGGATTTAGGTATGCTTTTTTTTACTCTATATCCTGCTATAGCAAGATAGTCAGAGGAACCTAGTATCCTTTCCCCAGGCATTGTCCAATTTTTGAGACATTCAGTATTGAGTGAAGGAACTCAATGCTCCGCTTTGTCTTGTTACTAGAGTGAAGAAAAAAAAATCATTCCCTCGAGTAGGACTCGAACCTACTGTCAGACATTGCAGCTGCGCGGTTGATGTATGAACTTATCATTGATATTGTAATTTGTTATAAACATATATATATATATACAATACATATGTGATATTTATGTGCACTGTTGGAAAACCTAATTTTTTTCTTCTGTTCATACCTTAAGTTCATTGTAGCATTTTATAATATTTTGAACGATAACAAATTGAAATTCCCATAAGAAAGCATTCTATGCCCAATATCAATTCATATGAAGCCATTCATAAAATATTTATTAAACAAATTTGATTTTACTTTTCATTATTATTCAAATAAATATAAATAAATTATTATTGATTTCATATATATTTTTCTTAAAATTCTACTATATAAAAGCAGTCTACCGGCTACCCACAAGGGTGAGAACACTCATATTAGCGAAAGAGGTCAAATAGCAGTCGCATCTTTTGAATAGGTATTTGTGGCGTGCGACGGTGCGCGTCTTTGTTACAAGCTACCCTCAGAAATAAAAAATATCAACTCGATAAGCTTATTTAAAAAGCAACTATCTCGTTATATTAAAACTAAAATATCTCTGTTTGAATATGTCGAGTGCGGGGGGTCGTTGGTTTTGTAATTGTGATGTTTTTTAATGTTTAGTGTATTGTTTTATTCAATTTAAAGTACGACAAAGAATGTTTTCATTTATTAACGTTAACGATTATGAACCTAAACCTAGTCTGTCTAATTCAAGAAATATAGATAAATTTTTAACTTATTCTAATATATAAAAGATAAATATTAACTTACTCTAATAAAGTATAAACAAATTTTGATAAGATTTATAGAGCGGGCTTCAAAGATTACAATTATATATAATATGGATCTGTCAAAATATTAACAAAATTATAATTTGTGTTTGAAAAATATATCTTTTGGCTCAGTTGGTATTTAAGCAAACAACAAAATAACCAATGGTTTTACAGCTTCAATTTCCACTCACGGAAATGTGTTTACTTGTACTCGCGCACCAAGGGAACGTAGTGACGACGTTGTTTCGAATATTAGGCGAAAAATGGAGAACGGAGTGTCTTAACACAATTTCAAATATACAAAAAAATATTTTGATTAATAAATGTACCCACTGGCAAAACCTAGCTACCTAAAGTTCAAGGGGTGAGGGTATTAAAAAATATTAACTCACAATATGCTGCATGCCAACAATGTGCATCACTATAATACCGTTTATAGCTGGATGGGGCATTTTAGATCATTGATAGAATTAAATAATAATAATAATAAAAAAGAAAGCTCAAAACTATCAATTTAACCCATTCACTGTATTTTTATTAACACTGTCAACCAACACCGCATTTACGACCGCACAACTTTCCACTGTCCATGTATATCACGAGAATGAAATAACTATGCTTTATTCACTTCGTCCTTGTCATAATATACTATCTATAGATATAGAAATTAGAAATTGTTTATATTTAATTATTAAATGCCACCCGCAACTATAAAGTTTATTTCAATATCTGAATAAGTTAACATGAAATTATACAGAGGGAATCCAGTGTTAAGACACTCTATTTTCCGCCGAAAGAAGAACAAATCGCGGCTTTGATATCCATAACTCAACACAAAACGGAGTATCATAACTCTGAGTCGTACACTATTTTATGTGTGACACGGCGTGTAACAATTTAAAATATCAGACAAATATTTTGTTAAATGAACCCGCTAGCACCGAAGTATTACAGAAAAAACGAATATATAAAATTGCTAGTAACCTTTGCCGTGCACACGTCTCAATGTCGAGGTCTACGCTAACTCCATACTGGCCTTGTATCGGCAGTGTAGAGATAGATAGTTGTGAAGAATTTCTAACGTTTCATCACTAAGTAGATAATGGACACTCGTGTGTAGGCCATTTGAGACGCCTTCAGATAATTTACAAAGAAAGACAGTATTGAAAAAATATATTGAATTATTTAATTTTAGAACTCATCTAAATAAGCAAATATTATGCAGAAGTCCTTTTATAGAATAAACAATATTATAATATTTTACGTCCATGCTATCTACCTACATGCTATACCTACTGATGTTATAAAGTAAAGGAGTTTGCTTGTTTGTTTATTTATACGCTAATATATCTGAAACTACAGGTCGGATATACTTTTTTTTATTTTACATGAAACCTATATTTGTCATGAGTGATACATAAGCCATATAATATTACAGAGTAATTTTTATTTAGGATTAAATAACGAAATATAAAATAATAATTATTAATGTTATCGAATTACTTTAACCGCGTGCGCTGCAGAAATAGCTAAATATATGTAAGTACATTATTACAAAACATTTGAAATTGGAAGGCGACATTTGATAGTTTACATTTGACATTCACATCAAAACTTAGTATTAAAGTAATTTCATTATCAAAGAAATTTAATGAAGATAGCCTTTGGTTCTTATAGCATCCCATCTCACGTGTACTTTACGAGGAAACGTATAAATAAAATAATTCGACATTCTGTTAACGCAAGGCGCGCCAGCCCTGTGACCAACACACTGCCGAAACGAGCGTGACTCAACCTGAGTTGAATGCAGCAATAAAAGAATATAGGTGGTAAGCAGTCGAAGCCGCGCGGGTAGCTAGTATAAAATAAAAAAAGAACACATTTTAATGCCACAATCTAACAAACTTTCTATCCATAACATGGCAACAACACTGAAAGAACACGTTATAAATCTATATTTTTCAAAATATTTTACGTATAAAAATTATTCTATTTGAGGGTTTTTATATAATTTTCCACAATGTCTTTCACAATTTAAGCACCGAGTACTTATCGAGAACGCGAGCAATCGACTAGTTTATCATCTACGGTAATATTCCCTTATTAATAGACGATAAGCGATCCACACAATATGGTCTCTTTTCCTGGCCTTATAATGTGTTTAAGTGTAACTTGGACATGTACAAATTAGCAGGAAGAATAGAAACAATGTTTGTAAAATTTTCGAGATTTCACAGTGGTTGTAAGTTTGAATCTCTCTGGAATCCTTTTTTTGTAATTTCATGCTGCATCCTGCACATAGCAGGGTGGGCAGAGGGAACCTGGGAACCCCATGTGAATACACCATAATTAAAACCAACGGAAGCTTATAAGGTAAATGGCAAATATTAATAATAATAAATTCCGCCGAAAATATTTAAAATTACGCAAATATATATTTTAAATTCAATATATTAGGTCAATTTTGTGCCATGTTTAGATACTTAGCACGGACAAAGTGGCGAGATAAAAAAAATCTAACTAAAACTGCTTGTTAGTTCAAAACTATAATTAAGGCCAATCGTGGCGCTGGGGGACAAGTGTGTAACTGTAATAATCGCTATAGTTTATGGGTTCGATTCTCGTTCGAGGAAATTCAACATTTTATATTTTAAGATAATGAGAGAAGCTTAAAAACAACATTAATATTAAAAACCAAGCCAATATGAGTGGGTAAAATGCAAAATCTTAAACACAAATTTTGCTTGAGTCTTTTATTTGGAGCAGATAACGTTGTTTATATCTTTATGTAGTATCGTATTAACCAAGAACAACAAGAAAAATATTTTTTTTTAATCTAAAGTACTAGAGCCTAGTACTAGATTGTGTGTAATTGTCGTTATTAGAGCACAAAGGTAATTCGGAATAGTACAAGCGGGCGAAACCGCGACCGACTCTTAGTCTATTATAAAAATACTGCGACGACAGCTATTAATTATGAAACTAGGTCATTAGTTTAAATATTATCAGCTTATAACACTGTTAATTATTCTTATATTATCTTTAATACGTACAATTCTCGGTCGTTCGCTGTGATTATTTTTTCTTATCACGAAAAATACGATCAACGTTATTTTAAATTATAAAAAGTAGTGTCATAGAATCAGTGTCATTTTTTTAGCGTCACTCTGTGTCCCCTTACATAGCAGGATAGGAAGAAGGAACCTAATTTTCAGACTCTCCGTTCCCAATCTTCTCCGTTTCCAATAGGAGACCTTCCGTTACCAGTATAATAAAATACCATACAATAATATACCATAATAATAAAAATATTCCCCAAAAGGGAATCGATAAAAATGTAGACCACAGTGTAACCATCCATTTGTCGATAGCTTATCTACAATCAATAGCGAATGTTCATAGGGGCGCTTCTCGAGAGAATTGACGAGCTATAGCTATTCAATTTACGTCCATATTTTTCAATCGCTTTCATAAATTATATAATATCACTAGCTATTAACCGTGACTTCACTCGCGTTATTAGATTTGAATAAACTAGAGTTGCATATGTCACACATGACATGAGTCATGACTCACTAATGCTGTGTCAGACACATGACACACAAGAAAATCAATTAGAACCAGTTGCAGCAGTAGGTCCTGACATTAGCGCATTCAACAAAACAAACTGTATCCCGCATATAGCAGGGAGGCAAAGGGAACCCAGTGTTAAGATAGTCCGTTACCGACTTTCCGTCGAATTTTATAGGCATTGCGTGTGAGTAGCGTAACTCAACACCGCGCTTTTCCTATTAATCAGAACGAAGAAACGAAAATATTAATAAATAATAATTTATTCCCCCGAGTGCGAATCGAACCCACAACCGTCGCGTTTACGGTAACACGCTTTGCCACGAAGAATCTCTTCGATATTCTCTCCTTTTATATCAATGTTTTCAGTTTATTGGATGAAAATACATGTTTGACATGTGAGTTACACATGATTTAGCACTACGAAATTATGAATGCAATAGAATTTCTAATAGCGTGACACTAAACAGGTTGTATCGACAATTTTACAATAAAAAGAGTTATTTTCCAGTTCTGTAAAAAACCTGTCAAGTGACGAAAGAAACGAACTACAAATATTATATACTTATATTTGAGATATTATTTTCTATGAGAAAATACGATACGAAAACGATTTTTGTAATAAAAAAAGTCCGCAGTGCGAGAGCATTAAGAGAAGGCGCGTGTTACGTTTTTCCCTCGGTTTATATTGGTATTTATTTAAGCCTATTAACTTAGTCGACGCACTGTCACGGTCGGATGCCAGCGATTAACCTTTTTTTTAAGTGTCGGTAACACTATATTTATTGTGGTTTTACATTAAATTACACCGTTTGTTTAATGGGGTACACGTACTGGGCACAAGTGCGCGACTGTAAACGCGACAGGTTTTCGATTCCTATAGGAAGAAATGAAATATTTGATATTTCATATATTTGATTGATATAAACATTTCCTCGCTCTGGTAACAAGGCAAAAACCGCGGCGTTGAGTTCCACCACTCAATTCGCAATAACTCCAGAATTCAGGAAGGTGGCGAGTGTGTTAATGGGAATGAGGTGTCTTAGCACTAGGTTCCCAGGTTCCGGGGTACAGAGTGAAGGTAAAAAAAAGGCCTAAATTAAGATTAATGCATGTTTTCAATATGAGTTTTAATTTATAAAATATTTGACAATTAAAAAGTTATTGTTGAGTAATTTGTGTCCATTATGAAAATTTCAGCTTCACATATTTCATTCATGAGGAGGTAATAAGCAGAGACTACTGTGCAGTGGAGGACTGAGTCACTTTGCAATTCAGTCAATTGCTTATTTTTAACCTTACATGTTGAGTGTAAAATAATTTATCATTTATTCACAAAAATTACTGCCTCTGACCTGAGAAGGACCAGCCCTAAATCAACTCAGCAATACTTGTACAGGTGTACATATTGTCCATAAGAGTCATAAGAGTCAGACTGAATGCAATTAAGTCATAGGCTAAATTTTATTGACCATTTTATTATATATGTTAGGGAAAATATGAAATATTATAAAATATTATAAAATATTTCATATTTTCCCTAACATACGTAACATATTCAAAAATGTATTGAGATGCAACTGTCAGTATATTAATAAATTTTTTTTACACTAAATGGAATGGTTGCTCAATCAAGACAAATCAAGGGAAATGACATATTTTCATTTCCTCAAACCTCCAAAAAACAGTGTCTTTAATGTATTTAAAGTATGTCATGTGGAAAAAACTGTAAAGCTAACAGAAAAATACATTGAAATACTTACCGTGTTTGGAAGATTCTGAGTAAATACAATAATATTGCCATTGATTACAGTTAACAGGCTGACAAAGCCAATGAGGCAAATTTGTTGAGAGTAAAGCATTTTTAGCGCATTCCACGCGCCCACTTCTTGATGAAGCCGGTCACATTTGATAATATTACAATATTATATATATTTCTTCAATGTATCTTCTAACATATCCAATCTGTAAACATTTTAATTGCATTATTATAAACACAGAGAAAATTAAATATAGACATGAGAAAAGAGCTCAAAATAAAATGTGTTAATAATCAGTTATACAGATGGTAATATCCAGACTATCAAATGGTATCAATGGTTTTACATGATCATTGACACCTGACCATTTTGATTGAATGACAAATTTAGAAACATTAAGTTTAATAAACGAATGTTGCTAAAAATGTCTAAAAATGTTGCGAAGAATGTGCCAAGACAGCCTCCAATATTACATGTGTAACTATAATATATATATATATATATATATATATATCGACAATCCATACAAAGAACAATCATGTCAACAGAGAAAGTACAGAAGAACAGAATAAAGGTTGTGTTTAAAAAGCTTAATAAAATTATATAAATATGTTGAATAATATTTGGATTTATCATTTTATTTAATTTTTTAAATGAGTAATGGTTCATTTAAAAAACTTTCACTTAACTCTACTTCACTTTTCACTTTCACTCTACTTTCCTGAAAATCTTCTCTTTTGACTTCTGTTTATATTAAATGCATGGACAGTTTAACATATTAATATGAATATTAATACTTGTGTGTGTGTTTAAGCAGATATTTTTTTCATTCTTATTAGTCTGGTTACTTCCATTTTATTGAGAAATCCCATAGTATTTCTCAGTAGAATACTTCCTCAGTTATATAACTATATTATTTATAATTGAATGATTTTTTTATTTATGTTATAGAATCCAAAAAACTGTGTCAATGGAAATATAGGATTACTGATATGTCATTAAATACTATAAGACTATCAAATATTAATATTTAAAATCATTCTGATACAGATGCTAATAAGAATTCAAAATAATTTAATGTTGTATATTTTTATTTCTATTATATTTAATATTTTGTCATGTCTAATTATCAAGTGTATTAGTCATCTGTAACAGAAATGCAAGTGCAAGTGAAAACCATTATATAAATAACAATAAGAACAAACTGTATATTTATAGAAGTAATATTGAAATTATTCACTTATTTATATAAGTATATTTATATATATTACTCAATTGATGTTATATATGTATATAGAAATATAATAGAGCACTATACTTATAAAATATATAATATAATGGATGGATAGGCTGTAGTATTATTTTGGCACATATAATCAAATTGTTAGATAAGAAATATAAATATGCAGCAGAGATAGATGTATATCATCTCGCATATCGCTTGTGTTCATATTTTGCACATGATAGTAAGGTCGTTTCGTAACAAAAACAAATGATTATATGGTATGCACGTAAAAATCGTAACAATCAGTCGTTGTATAAAATAATATGGTACATTAATTTAATCTAATTAACAATGGAGACATTTAGTCGGCCTTGAATTACGTGTTAAAAACAATAATAAATTAATTCCTGCAGCAATGTCTACATAAATGCAAACAATGGTACTTACAGTACGATTTCAAATGGTTAATCCAAAATACGCGTTTCTAAGTAATATTTTTTCGAGTATTATTATCAAACACGGCACAATAAATGTAGTAACAGCACCACACTAATTTGAAAACTGTTAAAGAAATAATTTAACTAAAACTACGTCTGATTCACTCTGCAAAACCAAGTCAAAGCAAATGTCATTAGTGAATCGTTCCTAAGTAGAATAACGATAAATAAATAAAATAAACATTGAAATAGGAACGTTGTTAGGACATTATAAAATTAATTACAATTAGATAAATTAATATACTCATTTAATAACATTTACAAATAACTAAATAGTCACTTTTACGAGTAAACAAATATATTTTATATTTGATATGTTCCTTTTTCCTTGAATTGGAACGTCGTGAAAACAGATTACAAATGTATTTGTGTGTTGGCTTAATAAATAGCTTAACATTTTTCTATTTTATTTAAGTATATTAATTAAAATTTCTACTTTTTATCAATTTCTGGGATGAATTGTTTTCTTTAGTAAAATAAAAAAGGGAACGCCTGTCTTTTTTCTATAGGCAACCCTATACGTCCACCTAATACCACAGGTACTAATGAAATTTTTAAACTTTCGTTCTTTCTCATAATCTACTTATTATTAATTCTGACTGTGTAATGTCTATTAAAACACTTTAAAATTTAGGCATTAAAAAAATTTGATTCTCCATTACTTAATATGGTAAATATTTCCTTTTATTCACTTTTATGTTGATGGCATATACATCATGTTATAACATATAACTATATTCAAAAAATATTCTATTTACAACGAAAATTATTTTTTGTTACAAAAAACTATATAATAGACATGAGTAAATGAACAGGCTTAGCTTTAAATTATGAAAACTTTAGTAAGTAATTAAAAAGATTTGATTTTAATAAAAAAATATATTATTTCTAATGAATGCATAACAACGAAAATGAAAAGAATGACAATTTCTTTAAAGATTTATTAATTCTTTCACAGTTATAATATCTATAAGGTTTATTTTTGATTAAAAAAAAGTTTAGAGACTATTATGAGGCATCTAAGACTCCTGCTGAGTTTATCATTTAAAAGCATTCGTTTTTTAAATTACTATAGTTATTTAGTTAAAATATTTATATTGAACTCGTTCGTAACTTTTCGAACTCGAACTTCGTGTAAGACGTTGGTATAAATTGTTTAATTATTATTAATTTAACTAATTGAGTTAGACTAATGGTACTAAAGTCAATGAGTTATATGTATTAGCTTTTCAACTAAACAATCAAAATAAATTGATTTTCTAGAAATAATATCTGATCATTAGGTATGTGTTCATTTGTAAATGAACATATTACGATAAACATCTAACGATGTTTCTTTTGTTTATTGAAAACAACATACTCAGCTTCACGCTGTATCCCGCACACAGCAGGGTAGGCAGAGGGAACCTCGGTGTCAAGACACTCCGTGTCCCACTTTCTGCCGAATTCTGGATTCTGGAAGATATTAAGTATTTCATTCTTCCTAGTGGGAATCAAACTATCAACCGCCGTGGCCCTTATGTGTACATTTTTTTTATGAATAAAAGTAATTGAATGAATTAGGTTATCGTGACTAATAAGTGGAATAGTGTTTGATTTGAGGTATAGCTAACTCGGCAACGACTCGAATTTTGATGGAAAGCGGTGAAAGTAGTGTCCTGATATTATTGCTTTAAATTTCAATCACAATGGGCGGCAAATGAAAACAGCATGGCAAGGGTCATAGAGCCCACGTAAATGATATTCTCATTATAATATTTTCGGTTTAGCTCAATACAAGTGAGTTTTTATTTATTTATTGTATGCTATCTTTAGAGTGTATATGTTATAAAACATGAATAGCATATAGTGGTCGTCGTGGCGCAGGAGTAGAGAGTTGTGACTGTAACGCGACAACCGACTTGTACCTATAACATATTTTTATTACTTAATAGATAGATAGATAAAATTCTTTATTGCATACACAGTTTATAAATTAATATTTCGATTTATTAATAGGAAACACTGTTCTTTATGACAATGGAAAGCTTAATTATAAACTCAAAGTTAAAAAACTATTAACTCAGAGTAGCACGCTCTTTTAAACGAAAACAGATTTTATATATTGGTCAAATAAAGGAGAAATCGACAAACACATAAAAAAATATAGTAGTTCAAAGCCGAATCTTATGCTTTTTAAAATGTGAGTCGGCTTCGCATACCGAGGGTTCCCTATGTCCTTGTATGTATGCCAACGGGAAGTACAATTTATAAAAGTTTATTAACCTTAATTTGAAGTGTGTATTCATTTTGTATGAAATATATTACTGTTTTTTTTTAAACTAAGGAACCTTAAACAAGTGTAGTAAAAAATACTAGACAATAAATATAAGATAACATATCGATAGAAGTAACATGATCAAATAAATATTTAACAATCAATATTTATATTTAGTTTGAAATAAATTATTTAACAAGTGACATGTGCTTAATTTAAAATGGAAGTGGAGAGTACAAACGTAAAAAAGGAAAACATAATGGTAAAATCGAATATTTTTTACTTTTCAAATCTTTTAAATTTGAATTTTTATATACATTTTTACTTATGTAACTTTTATAAGTTTGAAATGCGCTAGTCGTATTTTACGCCAAACCATTTCAACCTATTTGACCACTTAAAAAGGTTTATAGTTGACATGCGCGATTTTTTTTATTTTCTTGATAGTAATTATTATTAAGAAATTAAAACAGAGTTAAGTATGGAAGGTAGACCAAAGAACATAGAGAAAAGAAAGCGAGAGAGTATTAGTAACAATTTTTTTACAAAAAGTAATGACATTAATGTGAATGTAGAGTTATTTTAAGTAAAGCGTCGTTAGTCATCGTCCAAAGAATGGAAGATGGAAGAAAGAAAAGAAAAAAATGGGTGCCGGGTTCTGTGTTAACTCGTAATAAAACTGAACCAGCATAAAGCCTGTACGTAAAAAATTGTCAAGTTAAATTTAGAGTTAGAATTTTATCCAGAGTGAACAAATAACTTGGCACCTATTTCTTATGATTTAGCTGGACTTGTATTCATCACAAGTTCCAGATCTTCAATTATTATATACTCAACACGCAATGCCTCCAAAATACGGCGGTAAGTGGGGAACAGAGTGTCTTAACACTAGGTTCCCTCTGCACAGCAGGGTGCTGTGTGCGGAATACAGCGTGAAGCTGAAAAAAAATATAAAAACAAAAGTTTAAATAAAGTTTAGTTTAAATAGTTTTTAGTGCAATATACATATATTATTTCATTGAGTTTCATGAAAGTAGAAAAATAAAAACCGGAACGGAAAGTTCAGGATTGTAGGTGAATGGGTACTGTGGGTAGTTATAAAAGTTGCATTCGTTATACATGACATGAACTACGATTATAAGTTTTAAAAATTTTTATTTGTAAAATAAATATAAATTTTCATTTTTCGGATTAGTTGTTTTCTTATTTTTCGTATTGTTATGTTAGTTATTTGTAATGTAGACACAGGTAACCTAGTATTAAGACACTCCGTACCCCATTTACCGCCGAGTTCTGGAGTCATCGCGTATTGAATGGCGGAACTCGACGTCACGCTCGACACCAGAGAGATGAAATGAAAATATAAATGTTAATAAATATTTAATTTCCTCGAGTGGAGATCGAACCCATTACCAGTCTATTTTACAGTTACACTTTGTGCCCTTGCGTCACGACCGGTCTCTAATACGAGTGAAAAATATAAGTAATAGGGTAAAATGTGATTATTTTATTCTTGCCACGTTGTACATGATGATTATTTAAGCACGTTTATGCAATAATCAGGAAATCGTAAAATTTTAGATAAGTTTCATTACTTTGTGTACGTCGATATGATCCTTATATGGTGTTACTAATAAATGTTATCATATTTTATATCCTTGGTTATATTTCTTTTCTAACGTCACAAATTTTGGGGAATCACATGTAATTGTTTTTAATTATTATAGATAATCTAGAACGGTAACGAGTGTATCGATCTGCACTAAGCAAAAATATATTTTCAGCCGTGTGGTCCCGGCTTAAAATAGGATCACCCTGGTACTGTCGGTGTCGTAAGAGGCGACTAAAATACGTGTGGTAGAGTCACGTCGCCAGTAATGGCAACACGCATGGGCAGACTCGACCGGATTAATACCACCCCCGGCATTTAAAACCGGCGTGAAGTAGTGGCTCTTGCCACTGCGTTTCGCATTAGGTAATGCCGGGCCCCGGCGCCCAACATCCTCCACCTTAAAGGCCGGCAACGCACCTGTAGCTCCTCTGGTCTTGCCTTGGGTCGTGGGCGGCGGTCACGATCCATCGATCCACGATCCACGATCGATCACTTACCATCAAGTGAAAAAAAATATATATATTAAGGTTTTTATAACATATTTCAGATAAATGACATTGACGATAATGACGATATAGGCTTAGTATTAGAAAAAATTATAAAAAGTGTTGGCGAACTTGGTCTCTATCAATGGCTGCTGTTCTTCATCATGATGCCGTTTGGATTCTTCTGGGCGTTCGGATATTTTGGGCAGATGTTCATTACAGCCACACCACAGGAGCATTGGTGCCACGTACCTGAGTTGGATGGACTCGATTTAGAATTAAGGTTCATTTTTCTTTCTTCTCTTTCCATTTTTCGTCTACAAAATATTTTTTTTCTTTGGTAAATATTTTTATTAAGAATAAGTACACGTATTAGTTAAATAATATATGTATATCAGTCAAGGAAAAGGACGGTGAAAAAAGTAATATGGAGATATGCTCTCTCTGTTAGTAAATGGAATACCTGTTGTTGCGTGATTGCTAAAATAATTGTACGTCTCTTGTATATTAAGAAAAGGTCATTGATGTATAAAGAACACTACTTTTGTTTGCAGACGGTCACTCTCCATACCGAGAACATTAGATTCCGAATACGAGCAATGTTATATGTTTAACGCGAACTGGAGCCAAGTTCTAGAAACACTGAGACCCCCAGACGCCAGCACGCCGGTCGTGCCTTGCAGCAGCGGGTGGGACTTTCTGTTTGAGGACATACCTTACTCTACTGTTGTTAATGAAGTACGTTCACTATTAACTAAATTGTTCATTATTGGAGTTTTCTATACAAATGTAACTCATACAGAAGTGTAAAAAAATTAGCTTGACTTGAAAGGGAACTGTTAATATACTCCATTACCAACTTTCCACTGGATTCTAGAGTCGTTGCGTGATTATTTACTGAATGCTCATCAATCGCATTTCATTTAATAAACCTTCTTACTGTAGGAAGCGGAATGTCCCAACAGTAGGTTCCCTCTGCCTACCCTGCAGTGTGCGGGATGCAGCGTGAAGCTGATTTGATTAAATAACTTACTTTACGTACTACTGTGATTAATTTCCAGCGTGAATGGGTTTGTGAGAAAGCAAATCTAGTTCCCTGGGTGCAAACTATAGCGTTCATTGGGTCCATTGCTGGTGGGCTACTGTGTGGTGTGGTGGCTGATAAGTACGGGAGACTGCCTTCTCTTATTCGTAAGTTTCTATTGTACTTGTTTAATTAAAACTTAATAAGTCATGAGATAAAAATGTGAAGCTCTTAGGAAAAAAATGACATTTCTACTATTTAGCTTAATAAGACAATTTTTAGTTTAATAGATTTGTTACTCCAATATTTAGTAGGAAATATGGTGAGTACATTGAAAATTGAAAAATTTTTAAAACATTGAAAAAACTTATTGAAATTTTATCCAATAAAATAATTTATATCAATATATATTTTTTTATTTATATACCGATTCAAGTAAAACACAAAACTAACTTAACTCACTTTTACTTAATTAACTAACTAAAAACTGCATTTATATCAGTTGAGCGGTCAAATAAAAAATAATAATAATTATTATTAGATTCTATTACATAAATAAATAGATTTTCTCATAAATCTTCCATGTACAGATTGTATTCAGTTTTATTATACTATTTTATTATATATTATATATGTGAAGTGAGTGTAAACTCGACTCGCTTGTTTGTTATTTAATTCTTATTCTTCTAGATGTATTCTATGTTACAGTAGCCAACATCGTCGGCTGTATAGGTGGTGTGGGTACAATATTTACCAACGGTTTCTGGGACTTTGCTATATGCAGATTTCTAGTTGGCATGTCCATCGACAGCTGCTTCTTGATGCTATATATAATAGGTAAATATTCTTTCCACATTATCATTTAGCAAAATATTTTTTTTGAGGTCATGGAAGTGCAGTAGGGCTACTTAAAACTAGGTTCTCAATGCCTATCCTGTTAACCTGTGAAGATAACCATTTGCAAGATAAAGCGTGAAGCTAAATCGATATAACTAAATAAACACATATATTAATATACAGTGAGATTATAAAATAAGGTATGGTCCAAATTCTGCTACATAAAATACTTTGAAACGAAATCTTGATTTTAATTTTAATTTATTTAACTCCTGTATTAAACCTTAAAAACTTAAAATTTTCAACAGTTTTAGAATACGTTGGTTTAAAGTACCGGTCGTTTGTGGCGAATATGTCGGTAGCGATGTATTTTGGCGGTGGATGCGTAGTACTACCCTGGTTCGCACTTTGGATATCTGATTGGAAGACCTTATCATTGGTGATGGCTGTGCCCATGCTTGTGGCGCTTTTAGCTCCTCTTATAGTACCAGAGAGTGCAAGGTATATAAAAATAAAATTAATCAGGTTCACGCTGTATCCCGCACACAGCAGTGTAGGCAGAGGGAACCTAGTGTTAAGACACTCTGTTTCCCAATTTCTGCTGAATTCTGGAGTTATTGCGTGTTGTAACTTGTCTAGGTATAATATAACAACACTTTTAAGCGAGTGTTTATGTCGTAATCTAGTATTTATTCAATAATCGATCTATATGTATTTTCTGTTCTTTCAGGTGGTCAATTAATAAAGGAAAAATTGACAAAACATTAGATAATCTCAAAAAATTTGAAAAAATCAACAAAGCCAAAATCCCGAAGGATTTACTTCACGCCCTTGTTGTAAGTCTTGGATATCCTATATTCAAGTATAAATTCTTGAATATACTTATAACATATCTCTAAGTCAAAGTTTCTCTACATTTTGCGACAAAAAATAAGAAAATAGATAAAATATATTTTGTTATAACCACTGCCAAGGCGAGCACTACCTACTTTTTCTCTGTTTCTGTATTCTTGTATTTTCTGGAATTTTTTGAAACCTCAATAACTTAGGTTTGGGTTACACTAGATAGATAAAATTTAATGGATATTTTCTTAATATCAGACTAATAAGAGGCCGTCGCGCCGTCGTCTGATGTTTGTTTATTTTTAATTTTCTAGACTGCGGCTGATAAAAACGAGTACCAAGAAGACAGCATATTGACTATATTCAGAACACCGTCGTTAGGCATCATGGTGGTTTGCCTGATCCTAACGTTTATGGGTGTAAAGATATCTTTCGACGGGATCACGAGACTCTCAGAAAACCTTGGCTTGGACTTTTTCCTTACTTTCACTATAACTTCTGCCACGGAAATACCTTCTATTGTTATTTTGGTGCTTCTTTTAGACAGGTAAGTGATATATATATTTGTTTCTTTTTTAGGTAATTTAATTATTTCAAAAATAAAATCTTAAAGTGATAAATATATTTATAAACTTATAATTCAAATACGTGGTAAAAATCGTGGTTATTTGTTATTCTGTATTTTTTGAGGACACAAGAGCATAAGGAACGGAAAAAATATTGCTAATTTTCAGGTGGCCTTATTTCAAAATAGTTTGTCTTCATTTCTTAAATCAATAAAAATTTAATTAATTTGGTTTGTATATTGAGTATTTTATATTAAGTTTCTTGTTTTTATAATTAAACTTATACTATATTTAATACAGAATCTGCTTAGGTCTGTCGTGTTTGTCAAATCATTAATTAATTTCTGCTGCATCTCAAGTACAGCAGTGAAGGCAGTCCTTTTCATGTTACCAGGAATCGCAACAATCGAGTTTAAAGTCAGAATGTGTGCCGCTGTGCCACTATGGCCTCCCAATAAATTATTATTATTTAAAAAAAATATTCAATATAAGGACATATTTCTCCGTCTATTATTGCAGAGTCGGACGTCGATGGATGGTGATGGGACCAATGCTGATATCTGGAATACTGTCTCTAATCATTGCGTTCATTCCACGAGGTGCATGTTCTTTTATGTTAATCTACATTACTTTGAAAATAAGGAGAGAATTTAACGACATGTCCAAGATGACAAGTTGTGGGTACAATTTATACTCCGAGGAATGAAATATTAAATATTTGCGTTCCATCGCTCTAGTAACGAGACAAAGCGCGGCGTTGAGTGAGCCATGCCTACCCTGCTTTATGTGGGATACAGCATGAATCTGAGAGAGAACACTGCTTGTCAAAATATTACATAATTAGTTTACTTTGATATACGAGTACTCGTAGTATCAAGAACTTGATGTTGCAGGCGTAGCGTCAGTGACGCTGGCGGTGGTGGTGCGGTTCTTCAACAACATGGCGTACGGCACCGTGATACAGTGGACGCCGGAGGTGATGCCCACGTCGGTGCGCGCGTCGGGCGCCTCCCTCGTCCACGTCAGCGCCTTCGCCGCGGTCACTCTCTCGCCTTTCATCATATACTCCGTGAGTGCTGGTATATCATGTTTAAAGCTTGTGGGCCAGTGTTTGTTGACATTCACTGTGTCCAACAGCAACAAATGTTAGAGGACAATAAAATAAAATAAAAATACAGTCATTTCATTTATTAATATCACGTATATAATAATTTAAACAATTACAGGATAGAGCATGGGAAGGACTCTCTTTAATAATTGTGGGTATAATAAGCATTTTAGCGTCATTGTTGGCTCTAATTTTGCCAGAAACCAAAGGTCGTCGGATGCCACAGACTATGGAAGACATGTATGATTTGATTAAAGACACTTGTTTTGCTAAGTGAGTTAATTTTTTAAAATAAAATCTAAAACAATGTAAAAAGTGCCATTTATATTTATTTTTATAATAATATAAACTCTCTTACACTAAATCATATTTACAATGTCAGAGAAAAGGATATTTACACGTTGTATGCCGCGTATTTTCGAGGCATTACGTATTAAGTTCCGTGTCTTAAAAATTAAGCAAAAAAGGAAAAAACTAACTATTAATAGATAAATACTACTACTAACGCTATACTCTTTCTGTTTACCCTGCTATTTGCGGGAGACGCGTGACGCGAAAAAAATATCAGTTTATTATCAATTACTTGCTAATTGATAACAGATAATAGATAATATTTTTTTTCCCTAGACCCTTATTTTATATCATTTATATAAATTATAATCAGTTCACATTTTAATTTCAGGAAGGCAGACAAAACTCAAACTAAGTGATATACGGCCAAATTCATCGATATTTTATATTTGATTAACAATAAATACATATGTAGTTTCGTATAACTGTAATTTTTTTGTAATATAAAAAGTTTTTTCATTTTTAAAAATGTCTTTTTTTTTCATTACGTTTACGAGAGTAATTTATTTCAGAAGAGTATTTTTTTTTCAGCTTCACGCAGTATCCCGCACACAGCAGGGTAAGCAGAGGGAACCTCGGTGTTAAGACACTTTCTGCCGAATTCTGGAGTATTTGCGTGTTGAGTGGCAAAACTCAACGCCGCGCTTTGCCTCGACACCAGAGCGAAGAAAATTGAAAATATAAAAGTAAAGAAATATTTCACTTCTTCGAGTCGGAATAGAACCCACAATCGTCGCGTATCGTGCGCCACGACGGCCTATTATAATTAGGTTTATCCGACTGTCATATTTATATTATGGTAATAATTAATAGAAACAGGTTATTTAGACTAGACTATCTATGCGTAGTCTATACTAATGTTATAAAGCTGATGAGTTGAATGTGCCTATCTTATGAACTAATACTACTGAAAAAATATTTTTGTGTCTCTTAGTCCATTTATTGAAGGTAGCACCTACACAACATTTGGTTATTTTCATTTGAAGACATTACGAGCTAAGTGGCGGAACTCAACGCCACGCTTTGCCTCGACACTAGGGCGAAGAAATAGAAAAAAAAATTAAATAAACAATCGCCTTTACAGTCACACTGTGCCTCTGCATCACGACGTGATTATTTCTGATACGACAAATCGAAACTTAATGTTTGTAAAATATGAAATAAATATTTCTCTAAATATTTTAATCTGCTTACTCCACTAAATTGATTTTTTTTAAGTGTGATCCTTTAAAATATTTATATGTCAAATCCTATTTTAATCATGACATTAGTTACTTTATCGTAATTCGTGTGCATCTGCATGAACGCCAACTATTGTATAATTGTACAAAGGAGGTCGAGGTTCGCTTATGATTGTATGCGTTCCGCAATTTTTATAGTTTTTCAAGATTTTGTATGGAACTTGGAAGCATAACTGAAACTTGAAAATATGGCCTTGAACGCACGGAGGTGCCGATACAGATGACGAACCTGGTATGCACCATACATTCTTATTGAGTTAAAGCTATATGAAATAATTTATTTTTATTATATAAGTGAGAAAATTAAAAGATTGTTATATCATTTTCATCTTTCTTCTTCTATAATACACACGATTCACTGCCATATAAAAACTTTTATTTAACTTTGTCGTAAGAGACCGTCGTGGCGCAGGCGCAATTTTTTTTATCTTAATCTAGGTTTTACAGGAGTCTTCGCTTGCGTGCTCAAATAAAAGTAAGTCCTGAGATAAGCGCGGTCAACCAAACAAATTCGTCATCAAACAAATTTTATATTAGTATAGAGAATGGATAATTTATTATAATCAAGATTTTTCCGTTCACTATGACTATAAGATAAATAATCCTTACATTACACAAGGTGGAACAAAAAAAGACATTTTTTACAATGAAAAACCATTTAATTGAAATAAAATAACAATTATAGGAAACTGTGTATTTATTAACCGTATATCATCTACTTTGAGTTTTGTCTTCCTTCCTGAAATTAAAAAGTAAACAAAGTATAATTTAGAGATATATATTAGATGATATAAAATAAGAGTCAAGGGTAATAAAAAGTATTGTTTTTTAATGTTGTCTTCTAGAAAGTAACTCAGAATAAACAGATATTTTTCATAGCGTCAAGCGTCTCCCACAAATAGCAGGGTAAACAGAAAATTTCTAGAAAATTTGGCGGCTTGAAAAAGTTGGCGACGGGAGTGGCGAACGGAGTGTCTTAGTTCTGGGTTTCCTCCGCGGGATACATCGTATGCGTGTCCTTCTCTCTGTGACATTTTAAATATGATAAACGCTAATAATATTATAAAAATAAATGTATCTTTTTATTTTTTTTTAATTATTATTTAAAAAAAAATATATATAATTATTTATTTAGATAATTATAATATATAATTATTTAAAGAATTAACTCACTTAGCAAAACACGTGTCTTTCATCAAATCATTCATGTCTTCCATAGTCTGTGGCATCCGACGACCTTTGGTTTCAGGCAAAATTAGAGCCAACAATGACGCTAAAATGCCAATTATGCCCACAATTATTAAAGAGAGTCCTTCCCATGCTCTATCCTGTAATTGTTTTAATTATTACATACATGATATTAATAATTGAAATGACTGTATTTTTTATTTTATTTTATTGTCCTCTCACATTTGTTGCTGTTGGACACAGTGAGTATCAACAAACACTGGCCCACAAGCTGCAAACATGAGATACCAGCACTCACGGAGTATATGATGAAAGGCGACAGAGTGACCGCGGCGAAGGCGCTGACGTGCACGAGGGAGGCGCCCGACGCGCGCACCGACGTGGGCATCACCTCCGGCGTCCACTGTATCACGGTGCCGTACGCCATGTTGTTGAAGAATCGCACCACCACCGCCAGCGTCACTGACGCTACGCCTGCAACACCAAGTTATTATAGAATCATAGAAAAATACAAAACAGACAAAGTAATTGTAGAAAAAGCGTTCTTTTGGCTAAGTTATCATCTTTGCAAGAAATGCGTTAGGATGAAAAGAACCAGCAGGAACTTATGTATAGTTATAAAATCTCCTTCACGCTGTATCCCGCACATAGCAGGGTAGGCAGAGGGAACCTAGTGTTAAGACACTCCGTTCTCCACTTACCGCCGAATTGTGCAGGCATTGCGTGTTGAGTGGCGGAACTTAATTAATTTAGATTATGATAAAAAAACATGCACCTCGTGGAATGAACGCAGTAATTAGAGACAATACTCCAGATATCAGCATTGGTCCCATCACCATCCATCGACGTCCAACTCTGCAATATGCACAACATTCAAAATGTGTTAATAAATAGACGGGGAAGTATGTATTAAATGCTAGGCTATCGTATATATTTAAAACCATACAGTATCAGTTAAACAGGATATGATAAATTTTAGCCTGACACCAAGAATTAGAAATAGAATTAGAGTAGCAAATCCACTTACCTGTCTAAAAGCAACACCAAAACAACAAGAGAAGGTATTTCCGTCGCGGCAGTTATAGTGAAAGTGAGGAAAAAGTCCAGGCCGAGGTTTTCTGAGAGTCTCGTGATACCGTCGAACACTATCGCTACCCCCATGAACGTTAAGATCAGGCAAGCCAACATGGTGCCCAGCGACGGTCTTTTGAATATAGTTAATATGCTGTCTTCTCTGTGGTCGTTTTTATTGGCCACGGTCTTGAAAATTAGAAAGCAATTAAAGATTAAATTATAATTTTAGCATTATATAATACTTATGTAAAGTTCAAAATGGTTATCAGTAAAAACGCTTTTGTTCTCCGTTGTTCCAAACCAGTTGTACATATCAAAATGAAAAGATATGGCATAAAATTTTTGAAATATTTTAGTGTGAGTTCGTGGTGATTATATTGATTCTGGTGCTCCAATAGTAAATACTAAATGAAATGGCCTGTAGCAAATGGACATGGGTATTACGTTGTACTTTGAATGATTAACCCTAAATAGTGCTCCAATTTGTAAAAATAGAATTTATAATCAAATACCTAATATAAGAATAATGTTACGAACACTTACAACTAGGTCGTCAAGTACATCTTTTGGGATTTTGGTTTTATTGATTTTTTCAAATTTCTTGAGATTACTCAATGTTTTGTCCATTTTTCCTTTACTAATTGACCATCTAAAAAAAATATAAAATATATTTAAATTGATTTTGAAAGTATAATATGTAAATAAAAAGTAAAATAAATTTATATAATCTTTGTGTAATAATACTTTAGATTGAGCGTGATATTACATTCTGCATATTTTCGATATAAACTGATCGAGACCAGTCATGGCGCAGGGGCACAAGCGTGCTCCTGTAAGCATGACAGGGTGTGAGTATATTTCCTACTCGTGTTGACTACCACCACTCTACGGAGCGGAAGTTTCTTAATGGAAACAGAGTGTCTTAACACGAGGGTCCCAGATTCCCTCAGTCTGTTGAATAATACAGCGTGAAGCTAACAAAAAGAAAAACTGGTCCCTTTATAAGTGGATAGACTTAT
This sequence comes from Heliconius aoede, assembly GCA_037355905.1. NCBI lineage: Eukaryota > Metazoa > Arthropoda > Insecta > Lepidoptera > Nymphalidae > Heliconius > Heliconius aoede. The sequence goes on along the minus strand of JBAIZZ010000165.1, from coordinate 1,159,807 downwards.
TATTTATGCAATATACATTTTTCATACCTCGCACTCTCCGGAACTATAAAGGGGGTTAAAAGAGCCACAAGCATGGGCACAGCCATCACCAACGACAAGGTCTTCCAATCAGATATCCAAAGTGCGAACCAGGGTAGAGCTAAGCAACCGCCGCCAAAATACATCGCTATTGACATATTCGCCACAAAAGACCGGTACTTTAAGCCAACATATTCTAAAACTGTAGAAATATAGCCATAAAAATAAAGTTAACAACGAATAAAAACTTGAACGTAACGGGATTTTAACCTGCGCCTAAAATAGTTTCGACGTAGATTGACGAGAACGTATCGCTTAGTGGTCAGAGCGCTTGGGCGGTTTCCAAGAGGCGCGGGTTCATATACCGTTACGTTAAAAATTTTATATGTTTTCTAACAAAGTATATTGTTTTGCTTAGTATGAACTAACAATTTTAAATTATTAAAAAAGAAAATTGGATCGCCGTAAAATATCGGCTTTTAGAAAAATAAATTAATATTAATTAAAAAAACACAAATGAGATATTATTCTAACACATCTATTAAATTATATTTATTTGAATATCAAATTCTATAAAAAGAATATAATATAAATTAGTTTTACTAATTTATTTATTTTATATATATGTTTTAAAAAAATACTAACCTATTATATATAGCATCAAGAAGCAGCTATCGACAGACATGCCAACAAGAAATCTGCATATAGCAAAGTCCCAGAAACCGTTAGTAAATATTGTACCGACACCACCTATACAGCCGAGGATATTGGCCACTGTAAAAAAATATAAAACTTTGTTGTGATGCAGTTGAAAATGAAATTAATTTTATATTAAATTAATAGAAAATACATTTGGAAATTGCATCCAACGTGGGGAACGGAGTGTCTTAACACTAGGTACCCCTTTCTCTACCCTGCCGCGTGTGGGATAAATTTGATTTAATTTAAATTTCATCCACTGTACCCTCTGCCTAACCTCTGCCTACCCTCTGCCTACCCTGCTGCTTGTGGGATACATCGTAAATCTGAAAAAATAGATAAATATTTTTTGTTTGAATTATTAAGGCCGAGTGTAAGTGGACAAAAAAGAGTAATATGCTTTTATGAAAGAACATAGTTAGGTAGACACATCACTGCTATCATAATTTTTTTTTTGCTTTTTTAGTAGCATCCCGTGCATTGTAGGCTCGATAGGGGGAACCTAGTGCTGAGAATTCATTCCTCACGCGCCGTTGAACTTTCGTGTATCTAAAGTTGCGAGTTGAGTAGCGAAATTTAATGCCGCGCATTGTGTTGCTACCCCAAACGGGAATCGAACCCATTACCGTCGCGGTAGCAGTCATACGCCTTGACACTGAGCCACACCGATCTCAAGCCTAAGCATTTTGAAAATTTGAGAAGTATAAACAATAAATAAATAAATATGATATAAACGTACGGATAAGAGAAGGCAGTCTCCCGTACCTGTCAGCCACCACACCACACAGAATCCCACCAGCAATGGACCCAATGAATCCTATAGTTTGCGCCCAGGGAACTAGATTTGCTTTGTCACAAACCCATTCACGCTGGAAAATGAATCACAGTACACGTGTAGTACGTAGTAAATATACTAATATAATAATTAAATTTGATAGAAGAGCAATTATAAATTCTGCAATTATTTACTGAAACATTAAATACAGTAAAGTCAACACACGAAGTACACTTCTAGATAAATAAAAAACCGCTTCACGCTGTATCCCGCACACAGTAGGGTAGGCGGAGGGAACCTAGAGTGAAAGCACTCTGGTCCCCACATTCCTTAGATTTTTTGGAAGCTTTGCGTGTTGAGTGGTAGAATTCAGCGAGTTTTTGCATTAGTGCCAGAGCAAAGAAATAAAAAATAAATAATAATTCATTTCCTCGAGTGGATATCGAACTCATAATCGTCGCGTTATAGTCACACCCTTGGGCCCCTGTGCCACGACTGCCTCATCTACTAAAATACTAATATAGTAAAGTACACTTCTGTATGAGTTACATTTGTATAGAAAACTCCAATAATTAACAATTTAGTTAATAGTGAACGTACCTCATTAACAACAGTAGAGTAAGGTATGTCCTCAAACAGAAAGTCCCACCCGCTGCTGCAAGGCACGACCGGCGTGCTGGCGTCCGGGGGTCTCAGTGTTTCTAGAACTTGGCTCCAGTTCGCGTTAAACATATAACATTGCTCGTATTCAGAATCTAATGTCCTCGGTATGGAGAGTGACCGTCTGCAAGCGAGAGTAGTGTTTTTTATACATCAGTGACCTTTTCTTCATATACAAAAGACGTACAATTATTTTAGCAATCACGCATCAAGACCAGGTATTCTATTTAGTATATATATAACAGAGAGAACATATCTCCATATTACTTTTTTCACCATACTTTTCCTTGACTGATATACATATATTATTTAACTAATTCTTATTCTTAATAAATATATTTACCAAAGAAAAAAAATATTTTTAAGAAGAAAGATGGAAAGAGAAGAAAGAAAAATGGACCTTAATTCTAAATCGAGTCCATCCAACTCGGGCACATGACACCAATGCTCCTGTGGTGTGGCTGTAATGAACATCTGTCCAAAATATCCGAACGCCCAGAAGAATCCAAACGGCATCATGATGAAGAACAGCAGCCATTGGTAGAGACCAAGTTCGCCAACACTTTTTATAACTTTTTCTAATACTAAGCCTATATCGTCATTATCGTTAATCTCGTTCTGGAATACATTAAAAACTCCAATTTCAGTTTTAACATGATAAATGCAGAGTGTATCCACAACTATCGTGTTTACGGTATGAGGTAAAAAAATTACAATATTTACAAAAATATGTGACGTTAGAAAAGATACAATACAACACTAGATAATATTTTATTAACTAAGAAAAGGAAACATCTCAAGGGATTCTTAAAATTCATGAAAGAGAACAATTCCGACTTTACCGTTCCATTTTCCGTTTTCACATTTGTATTATTTACGCCCATATTGAATGACGCACGTGCCACCTGTTAAATAACTAATATCAAACTAAATATTACTATATTTATTATCATATATTAAAAAAGATCAAATTCTTTTAACTGATATGTTATCTAATATTCAATGTTTAGTATTTTTTAGTACATTTATAATATAATGAGTATTATCGATTCACTTTGTTTAACGAATTAATGAACACTTATATAAAGTGTCAAAAGTGTTGGCAAGTTTTTATCACTTAAGTTCCGTTATTTCCCCTTAATTCTGAGACATTGCGCCTTGAGTGGCGGAACTCAACGCCGCGCTCTGCCTCGTTATAAGAGCGAATTAAATATTTCATTTTCTCGAGCGAGATTCAAACCCACACTGTCGCGCGATCCTAACGCACGCTGGTGCCCCTGGGCCACAACAGATCTCTTTTTTTTTACACAAAAATAAAACAACCTGTATAATAATTTACTATAATATTACTACAAACATACAATAATCGCAAACTGATAAAACTCACTTGTGGCTTATTGAGCCTAAATTGAACGATGTGAATAATCTAAGATATAATCGATTTTTTATTCATTATTAAATGATAATTAATTTCTTACAGCGTTTATCGGCTCTATTTCGGGCGTGGCAAAAGAAATGATATGTAGGGTAAAACCAGGAGAAACACCAGTGTGGTAGAGATGTACCACTTTCTAAAAATCCTGTAATTACAAAAATGAAACATAGAAATAATAATAATATGGTGAATACCTTATAATAATATTTGCTAATGTATTCAGCTAGCGCCATCCACTCTTTTGAACTCTTTTGAAAAATAATCTGGCAATCTTTTTATCATACATATGAGCGAATATATTAACGCGGACGCTCAAAATGCTTGAAAGGTTAAAATATAAATGTTCATCGTTTTCCAACTTTATAAGTGGCAATGGTTTACATATCGGGTCGAACGAAGGACAGCACTGCCGCGGCTGTACCATCCTATCCTGGAATTATTTTGGCGTATTTTCGTGAATCTATTTGAGAACATCTGAATATATTAATAATTCAGAGGCTCTCACATAGAAATCTAGCTAAGCTCCAGAGATCTTAGCGCTTAAATAACCAAACAAACCAACAAACTCTTCCACGTTATTATACGCGTTATCTTATATACCTTAGTTACATAGCAGGTCACCTGTGTCGCCACTTTCGTGTCACACCTTCAAAGCCTGCTTTCTCTCTGTTCGAAGTCTGCTATACTTCCACGCCTTGTAATGCCATAAACTACCATAAAAATGCAGAAACAGTGGTTCAAGTATTTTAATCGAACCTCGACCTCCTTTGAACGATACTTTGCGTACTTACAAGTCAAAGTGCAGATCAGTATGTCTATAAAGTAACTTATGTTATGATAAGTAGAATTTGGCATATGAATTTTTTAATGTTTACTTATCTTTTAAATTTTGTAGAGTAAGCAGATGAATTTAGAGAAATAATCTGTTTTCTAGCTTCACGCTGTATCCCGCACATAGGTAAGACACTCAGGCCCCATTAATGGGAAACCCACAAAAATCCTGGAGGCATTGCGTGTTGATTATCAGTACTCAGAAATGCGGCGGAAGTTGGGCACGGAGTGTCTTAATGTTAGGGTCGCAGGTTCTCTCCGCCTACTCAGCTATGTGTGGGATACAGCGTGACGCCATTTTATTTTAATCAATCTAGTAAAATTAATCAATCCATGTCGAAGCGGATTGATGTGCGAATTAAATACGAAAGTAGCACGGCACTTTACATGAGACGTGACGTATCCGATACTGTTTAAAAAATATAAATATTATTTTTAAAACTATCGACGCGCTTGGACTTGAAATAAAACAAACACTGAATGTTAAAGGTATTTAAATCGGTCAAATCTCTTCTGCGATATAAAGACAAAAAAAATAAAAATCATTGTTTTGGATTTAATCGTTGATATGTGCGTCTAATAAAAGTATTTTTCGTGTATCTTTCATGTACAGGCAGCAATCGGTTACATTTTCATTTTATGTATAGACTAGCGGCCCACTCGCGGCTTCGCCCGCATACCACGTATTACACGTGGTATGCGGGCTTTTATTAAGTTGCATTTGCCAATAGATTGAAACATGGCTGTATGATAAGACGTCAGCGGCTTGTGGCCGTAAACAGAGCGTTGAATTATTGAGATTTTACCCCATGAGGAAGGCACTGGTCGACGTTTACCCGAGAATGTAGACCCCTGATGTTACGAAAATCCACTTTTTTTTGTAAATAACTAATCTATTATTGTATAACGATATTGAAAGTCTAAAAATATGAAATTATACATTATTAATATATTATATTTGTGTTGTGGCTCATAGCAATTGTTATACGGTATGACATTTCATTTATGACGCTCGTTCATTAATATAAACGGGTTGTAAGGACAAACTAATTAACTTAAATAGTAAGTGATGGTATTACATATTTGTTTTTCCGTTTTGTTTGGTTAAATGCCCTAATCTCAGGAACTACTACTACTAAAATGTGTGATAGAGAACTGCACCTAACTAACTTTTCATTTAACTTCATGGTCAAATAGCGAACTGGCAGGTGAAAGTTACTAGAGCTTCGATTCTCATTTGGTGGAATGATATATTTTATATTTTTTCATTTCTTTGTTGTGGTAACTGGCAAAGAGTTGAGATGGCGCCATTCCACACGCAATATGTCAAGAATTAGGTAGAAAGGGGGGAACGGAAGTGGCGAACGAAGGGTCTTATCATTAGGTTTCTAGGTTCTCTCTGCATAGCCAGCTATATGGGGGGTATATATGTACAGCGACCAGTACACACTACTGTACTGGTCGCTGTCGTCTAGACTTAAAATCTTTTCACTTGTGAACAATCGAGGTTATTAACCTCATATAAGCTGTTGCCCTCAAAGTGGTCTTGTTTGAATAATGACTATATTATTTACATACTAACTATATATGTATATACAACGTCTGACTACAAATGTGACGCTTGTGGGCTTGATTCCAACTCAGTTCGCGCTACTAAGAAAGTAACTAAGAAGACAAAACGCGGCGTTGGGTTACGCCACTAATACGTAATGTTTCGAAAATTGTAGGGAAAGTGGGAAACGAGGTTTCAAAACACTAGATTCCATCTGTTTAATCTGCTATACCGTATGTGCTGCACAGTGTCAATCTAAAAATAATGTTGGTTTTTGTATATAATTTGTGATCTATCTATATATATATTATATAGAAGGAGATGTTCCCACTGAGGTAAGACGCACGCACAGCCGTAATCGCTGATGATAGAAAAGTGAAATTTGGACAGATGCTTATATTCATAATGGAAACACCCACTAAGAAGATTCTGAAAAATTTTAAACCTAGGGTTGAAAGTTTATATAGACAAATCTTTAAATTAGTGCCGATTTTTATAAAATATGAAATTGAGACTTAAAATATTTCATTGGACACATATTTCATGCTTTATGAAATTATTGTCAGTTTGGTGGGTAAATTCTAACCACCTAAACTGAAAATAATTTCTTAAATATATTAAATAAATATTCGTAGGATTCAAGCGGGCGAAGTCGCCTGAGTCTGCTAGTTATAAATATTACGATTAGTTTATTCGAGTTTAACTAACACAAATCGTTACGGTAGTATAGGTATATACAGTAGGTATTAATTTTATATTACTTAAAGACAGACAGATATAATAGAATATATTAGATTGAATATTAGAATATGGACAACAATTTCATATCATCATTCGTAATTCGAAAATATATAAATTTATTTTTCAAGCGAAATGGATGTTAAAAACACATTTAGAGGTGTTGTGCATGTGTTAGAGGTCAAAGAGCAAAGAGTCGATAAAAATGCTCAACGTGAGACCCGCACTGTTTGCCGCACTGCGCTCACCACGTGTACCCACGAGTGCGAGTACTAGCTAGTCACGATTATATCGCTATATAATTTTTTATTATATTCTTTTTTCTTATACTGCAAATAGGCGGAGAGAACCCAATGTTGAGTGTTGAGTTAATTCGTCTTCTTATTGTTAACTTAGTATTATTAAGAGAAAAGTGGAAATCACCTCTGACGTGTAACTCACATGCCAGCGTAAGCCATTCTTTTGAAGATCGTTTTTCTTTAAGGATTTCGTGGAAAAACTTTGAATATAAAAAACTTTATTACATGTTTTGTATATATATATATATGCTTAAATATGACGCATTTCTTTTAAATATTAATAGCCTACAAACATCTGTTGTCTGTTTTACAGAAGATGGAATTTAATTCACCTAATTTTGGATATTGTATTTGTGTAGTAAAACATCAAAAAAAAAAAGAAAAATATATATAAAAATTAGACATATGTATGTATATTCGATTGGGACATATTCGATAGACTCAACATTATAATAACTTACACCAGCGTCACGCTGTATCCCGCACACAACAGGGTAGGCTGACTCTACCCAGAGTTAAGACACTCCGTTCTCTACTATCCGCCGCATAATATAACCTACAGTTTTAAAAGAATGTTTATGTTATAAGATAATATAGCTACCTTTACATTATTATTATTTTAAAACAATTAAGGTGCAAATAAGGAAAATACGGCAATTGCAAATTAATTAATTTATTAGGACAATAGATTTTTCAATGAACAAATCGTTTATAGTTTTTGTATCAATATTGTTTACAATTTCAATAGGAAAGTAAAACGTGGATAATGAATGATCTTCAATCTAATTTTATTTATAATAACTGTTATAATTCTTGGAAATTATGTTGCTATCAAATATCTGTACTAATGTACACAATAGCTCCACCACTCAACACGCGCTTTGTCTGAGAAAGTGATTCACAAGCGGGCGAAGCCGCGAGTAAACCTAGTGCTAATTGTGATATAATCTAACATATTGCTTAAAAGAGGGGAAGATCTCTATTAATGGGAACAGAACTCGAAAAAAAAATTGTTGCAGCGAGTCAAAATCTAAATATTTTTAATTCAATTCGGCCATTACAAACACTTTTCAATCAACTCAAGTTAAATAGAAATGTCAGTAGGGTCAGACCTACAGAAAGCTTCCACCAGTATTGAATACCACCTACGGTTTTATTAAGACCGTGCCAGGAAGGCTGTATAATATTAAGTCGACGTATAAGAAGTAGTTGCAGTATCTTTTGAATAAGTTACTCTCAAAGTAGAAATTAAATTTCTATGTAGGACTCTTCAGTAATGTTAATGGCAAACTAAACCTTATTTTTAATAAGTTAAGGTTATTTTTTAATTACTGTTATACTTTTTTGAGCGTCCACATGTTGGATGTGGCAGTACGAGTTTATACCGTCGCTTCGTTAGACGCGTGGTGTGGTGGAAGCTTAAATCAAAAAAAAAAAGTATTTTTTTTTAATTACTGACACAGACCTAGAGTTATTGAGCTAAAGTTGAATGTGTGTGAAAGAAAAAATGGTAAGTTGCCTATCGTTTTCTTTTATGATTTACTTTTTCTTATTTTATTTCAAACAAATCAATCTATTTTCGTGTTGTCTGTCTATTATTAATAGATATGAATTACGTATGTAGGTTGCAAAATACTGCTTTCTTATAATAGCACTGTCGAATCGGCGGTTGTGGCCGCTAGTTTTTATTTACTGCCACCATTAAATTTTAATTATAATATAGTAACATTTTATTATAAATAATTGTATTATAAATTATATAGTATAGATAATAAAATCTTATATTATAAATGAAAAAAATATTTCCAAATTAGTTATTAACCAGAAAGAAAGGTAAAATTTTACATTACTGTTTACTTGACTACACAACACCCTTATACCGTTATTTATAAAATAAAGGATGATTTCACGAAGTCAACGCACGAATAAATATAAATAAACCATTCAGTACATACACAAACTACGGGCACAATTGTTGCAACACTGGTATTAGCACAGGATTGCAGTGGATTCGAATCTCAATGATGATTTTTATGCATAAAGAAAAGAAAGTAAATGTAAATTGAAAAAGTAAAAAGAGACATCTGTATTTTATTTTCCAAATACGGAAAATAAGGTCGCCAGCTGTAGTCATGGTCAAGTTATGGTGTAAAACCGTTCGATACAACTGCATTGAATTTTGCCCCAAAATAAATATCTGTGTTTTAATAAACGGGAAAAAATATACTCGAGGAATGGAAACATTTAATATTTTAATTTTTTTGGTTCTCGTTACGATGGTTGAGTTGAGTTCCACCACTCAGCACGAAAAAGGGGACGAAAGTGTTAATGGGAACACAATGTCTTAACAAACCACCAAGCTTCCTTCTGCCTACCCTGCGCCTCCCTATGTCCGGGATTTTCCATAGGTATAGGTAAAAGAATAAATTCTCAATGACCTTATTGAATTAGTTATTGACGAATCTCTCCATTCTTCCATTTGTAAATCTGGGTTTTCTTCAGATTGACCCTCATCAAACTTGCTCGATAACAAATGAACTCGTGACGTTTACTTATGTGATTGTCTTGTTTTCTTGCGTCTCAAGTATTGTTACATATTTAGATACAAAAAATATTCACAATAATATAGAGGTACAAGGAAGGAATGTAAGTGCCAAGTCACTCCATTCATTGCGTTCTTTATTTATAAGAGTTTTGTACTTTTTTACAATAATAGTAGAGTGTCTTAACACTTAGTTCCTAAGTACCTTCTGCTTACCCTGCTATGTGGGAGATACAGCGGAGCAGATCAAAGGATGTGGAGAGTGTTTGCAAAAAGCCGCTTCGGCTTCTCTGGCCGTCGTGATAAGGATAAAAACTAAATTTATGGAAAAGCATTAGGTATCTTATATAAGTATAAACTGCGATATACTAATAGTACGATAATATCTATATGGTTTTTTCCAAATTGATAACGTTCATCATTCTTCATCCACACCTAATTATTATAGTTCCATATGGAATATTTAAATTTGTATAAAAGTTTACAAAACAAAATAGGAAATTCTTTAAATTATTTATCAATATAATTATCAATTAAGTTAGTAACCTTCATATATATTTTTAATATAATATTTATATTTCATAGAAGTCGTCACACATTATGGTCGTGTAACACGCAATCGTCTCTATTGTCGTTAAATTGCACCACGCAAATATACATATGTTAACACTATAACATCATCGCACGGCCTATTGTATTACGCTGAAATTACTTTGTTTATGAAATAATTAATATTAATTGGAATTTGACGTTTTGATCACTTTATTAAAGTCCTTTTTTGTAGCTTCATCCTGGTCCCCACTCTTCCACTGATTTACAACTTCTTACGGGGAAGGGTGGTGGAAATCAACGCTACGCTTTACGTCGTTAACAGAGCGAGGTGTAGAAAATACTAATTATTGCATTACCTCGAGTGGGAGTCGAATCCACTACTTGTCTGTCGCCTTTATAGTCACCTGCTTCATGCTTGTGTCCCTGCGTCACGACACAAGACAACAAATGTTCTTCGTTATTGATAACCAAATTGTGCAAAATATCATCTTCTAAGTACTAGACTGAACAAAATATCACAATTAGTCGCAATGAAACGTGTATTAATTATTTGTACAGTCAGTTTAATTAATCGGTCAATTTAACAAAAAGTCTCAAATCTCTCCCATATTTACTCACATTTTAAAGGATTTTAGTTCCCAAACATTTAAAAAATATATTTAATGATAGTATATTTTTTTTTTCTTGCATGATGGTACTATAGGTATGTATGTTAAGTATGTTAATTTACGTAATCTGCAAATATGACTGCTCCGAGCGATGTTTAATTTTAAGACAAAACAATCCAAAAAAATTATAAATTGTGTGTACTTATTAAACATATATTATTATTATTCTATGGCAGATTGTGAATTATTTAAAGTTAATTTTATTAGGCTGTATTTATTATATTGTTGTTGTGCTTGCGTATAGTAGAAATAATTTAGTTCTTATTCATAAATATATTTCTTATACCAGTTGTTTCATTGATAAGCCATTTTTTTGTAATGAAAAGTAGCGATACGCAAAACAAAAAGAATTGTGAATAACTTATATTATTATAATATAATATTATAGAATATATATAATATAATATTATATTATAGAATATGTACTTTCCTAATGTATAATCTAAATTTCTGATCACCAAAAGACAAGTATAGACAAAGAAGAAAAATTATATAAGCCAAAAAGTCTGTTATTAACACCGTCATCATTACCTGCATCGGACCATTAAAAATAATTATTAAAATAATATTCATTAACATCGTTATTTTGAGTCGAGGCGGGGGTCAAGTACAACTGTGACAGACAATTGTGACCTGTAAACGTTTCCACAGATAAAAAAAACATTGATATTTATTATTTTTGGTTAATCTTTTATAGGTATCGCATTTTTATTAGTGTTGATTATTTATATATTTTTATTCTTTATTATATTTTACAGATTATTTAAATTACGTTTTCTAATAATTACTTTATAATTTTTTCATGAATGATTATGAAATTATAATAATTGTTTTGGACGTCATTTATTATCATTAGTGGTTATCTCGACTCTCTATATTTTTGTTATTTAACAACAATCTTTAGTCGCACTCGTGTTTAAAAAATACTAATATCATTACCCTAAATTTTGTCTCACAATTTGACTTTAGAAAATAAAACAAAATTCAGATATTGTTCAAATCCCATACTGTTTAATATAATCGCATAACGGATAAATATTTAAAATCTAAATCTAATAATAATAAATAAACATAGGCAAAAGCGGGGAAATAAATCACTTGTCTTCCTATCAGGCCCACATGATGCGTCACTGTGTAAAATAATTATTTCTACTATAAGTATTAATATTTACAAATAGAACGAGCACGAGGCCGTTGATCGCACACATAATATGGGCATATGTGACAATCTTACAAGCGATGCTATTTTAGTTGAGCTTCGTACTTGCTTAAGTTATTATTTATATTAAAGTTTTTATGTTTTTGTTTTCATTATCTTCAAGCGGCATTGTTTTTAACAAAAAATATTTTTATGGATCTGAATACAGTCGGTACAATGGGAATTAGGCGGGAAATATCAACGGAAGAGTCCAAATGAGTGAGTGTCCTAACACTAGGTTCCCAGGCTGGCTCAGTCTATCCTGCTATGAGCGTATGAGCTTATTATTTTCTATATGGTATTGTTAAATAGTATAACTGGACAATAACATGACGATAAATACTTTATAATTAAACTCTGCGGTTGTAAGTGCGGTCTATTTGAGCATTATTAACTCTGTGAGAATTATATTATTTATTATCTATATAATATTAATAATTTTTGTTGTCTTAGAAACGATGTGTATTTCTGACTGGGGGTGGTGATATTAGGTTCAAATATTTAAAAAAAAACGAATTTGACTACTTAGGTTCTTTTTTATAAAACTTATAAAAAAACCTCGCCTAACCTGTATGTACAAGAAATAACGGAAGTAGAAGGTCGTATATCTTCCCGCATTAGCCTTGCGTGTTGCTTGAAACAAAATAAAACCCCACTTTGTCTTATCAAAATGGGGAAATAAAATTGTTTTTAAAATACTTATTCCCTCGAATGTAAATCGAATCCTTGACCATCGCGTGTATATATAATGTGCGTGTATATATAATCAGATAATTTCCAACTGCGTCACCATGACGTCCAAATTTATATATTTAGAAGTCGTGACACGCTATCAGAGCAAAAAAATGAGAAAAAAAACCGTGAGACCTTTGTGGCACAAAGTCACCAGCGTGTGACTAGTGACTAAACGTGTAGGTTCGATTCCTGCTTGGTGCAATGGTTTCATTTTTTGCTCCCTTATCGAGTAAACGCGGCGAAAATTGGGAAAAACTTTTTTTTTCTGAGTATCTTAATCTACTAGGTCCCCAGTTTCTCTCTGACTAAGTGCAGGAAGGGATAAGCCAGGACTTTAGTGCTAAGAAATTTCTCCATCCACTTTCCGTACAATTTCGAACTGGCGTAACATAAAGCAAAAAAAAAATTATCTTATTTACTAAGTAAGTATGCACATTAATCTCTATATTGGAAATCGGAATCAACTATAATTTTGTGCATTTATTGAATGATTACGATATATCTCGGCCATATCGGCTGATGTTTAGACTTACATATTAAAATAAGCTTCGTTACAACACGCAGCTTTCTAATTTCCACTTCCTGAACAGAAACAAGATTCTCGAGACATATTGACTTTGGTTAGGTACATTTAAATATTGTTTACTAATTCCTTTTTTTTTACCTTAATGCTGTTTCTCACTCATAGCGTGCAGAGGGAACCTGGGAACCTTGTGCTAAGACTCTGTTTCCCATAAAGATAAGTTCTCCATTTTCCGCCGAATTCTTTATGAATTGCGTGTTGAATGCGTCGCCTTGTTACCCGAGCAAGGAAATTAAAATACTAAATATTTATTTAGTATTTTAATTTTAAGTAGGAATCAAACCCCCTGTAGTGGGAATTAATCTTCCTAAGTGGCATAATATTTTCATTTATAGAATGAATCTGTGGCTACAACTATTTGGAATCAAGAAATCCTTGTATATTAGAATGACCGGTAAATTTAACTCGAATTAAATTTTTCGTAATATTTTGCCTTTTGACCTTTTATATCTTTCATATCGTTATGGTTTCTATGTTTATAAAAACAAACTTTTGTAAATTAGCAAATTTTTTTTACCGTATAATATTTTAAAGCCATTTTATTGATAAAATTCGCAATATTTAATCATAGTTGCGTTTAATTTTGGTTGTATTTTCTATTCTTTTGATTTAGATGATAAAAACGTAGAGTTGAATGAGATTTTACTGTGCTGCAGTTGCGGTTTATTGATTGAATGAGACTTTTTTAATTGTGTCATAAAAATTCCACAAACACTGATAACCTTTTTAATAATAAAGTTAAAGTCTCGGTACAATGGAGATGTAATTCGCGGTCTTAATAAATATTATTTATATAATTATTTATTAAAAAGAGTTTTACGGCGTTGGGTTCTGCCGGAATTCGGCAGAAAGTGGGGAACGGAGTGTCTTAACACAATGTTCCCTCTGCCTAACCTGAATGAAGCTGTTTTTTTACATGTGGATATTATATAGATATTTCACATCAAAAATCAAGAAAAAAATAACCTAAATACCATAACTTTATCTTTGGAAATAGTCTATAATGTCAAACGTTCGCCGCCGGATGTATACTGCAGTACTGCAGATAATTGACCCGTCCATACAATTACCACATTTGTAGTTGCATGTGTGGTCACGCGATCTATTCCTAGGTAGACTATACAGTATAAGTGGATTCTAAAAGACTAAGCGAAGGTCTTAGATTCGAATCATTTTCGAAATAAATATTTTGTCATAAAATCATTTGTTGTTTTATTAAAATATTCGGTGGAATTTTATGACGCTCGTGTGGTGAGACCCGGCACGGCGTTGAGTTTCGCCATTCAATACACAATGTCTCGTATGTCTCAATATGTATAATGAATGTCATTTCCTCGAGTGCGAATCACCTGTTGCGCTTACAGTCCTGCGGCTCGATTGGCCTCATAATAAAATAAGATTAAAAAAAGAATTATAAATTTATCACAGTCATCATAAATTTATAACAACTACATCTGTCACGACGTATCCCCATGAAATTTTAACGTGATATTTAATCCGCCCCATCATCTTGTTTTATTGTAAAATAGTAAAAAATTATTACAGTATATTAATTATTACAGTATATAATCGTTAACGGTGTATAATCTGTGATAGCATCATTGTTGGCTAGGGGCCGGCCCTGGGTTTGTCCAGATATGAAATTTTCTATACAAAAATATGTGTTTTACGTAACGTTACCTAATGTGGTCATTTTTATTATATATTATATTTATTGTATATAATTTTAATTTAATATAAGTTTTTTAAAAGTTTTTCTTTATTTTTAATTTATAAGCAATTACGTTTAATGTATGATACGCAATTGTTTATAGGTATATCATATAAAACATGCTGACTTTTTGACCTAAGTAGGAAGAAAATTTTTTTATACATATGAAATACAAATACATTTTTCTGTTTATATAATGAATGGCGTAACGTTTTAAAATCGAACGAAAAGTGGAGAACACTTCGCTCAACACAAGTGAAAATTCAACTTACAATTATCTCGTGATCGTAAATGACAGCTTCAATAATTTTAACCCAGAATACAAGATTTTTTTAAGATTCACACTGAATCCCACACATAGCATGGTATGCAGAGTTAGCCTGGAAACCTAGTTAAGATACTGTCCTCATTTTCCGCCGAATTCTGTCATTGTGTGTTTAGCTGACTGACCTTGACGACACTCTTTGCCTCTTTAATCTCTGATAACGAGGAAGTGACCATATCAAATATTTCATTTCCTCGAGTGAAAATCTTTCTTACAACTTGTCGCGCTTACCGTCGCCTGCGCCACGAATAGCCTCGAAGAAATACAGAATTACAGAATTATATATACAAAAAGCAGAAAATAGGAATAATTTTTGTAACTACCTTCTAATTATGGATTAAAGATAAAGCTAACGACAAGATTTAAAGTTTTTAATACTTGACAGCCATTATAAAGTTAAGTATAGGAAATATGATGCTTGTTTTATAGTATTAGGTTAGGATAGGATTAGATGTGTAATATTGTGATGACAAAGTAACAGTCAAATAGCTATAACGATGAAATTAAAATATTAAATTTTTCGTTTGCTCGAGTGTGTACAGTCACACTATGTGCTTCAACGCCACGACTGGCCTCTCTTTGTGGCTTACATCTCAAGCAATACATATATGCGGGAAAATATTTGAAAAAAAACGGTATTGTATAAGTAAATATATTTTATTTCATTCGTTCATGTACTTTGGAAGTAGCATTGATCGTAAAATTGAATTTTACCTTATACGTGCCTCATACGTAGAACCGTATTTAAGTACATATAAGGAAAAACGTATAAAAATGTACAATAGTTTCACATTTGATAAATAGATTCACTAGATATGTTTTCTCTTTTTATTTCATTTAGAAGTTTCGAAATGTAAATATTTTATATTTTCATTTCGTCGCTATGGTAACGAGGCAAAGCGCAGCGTTAACTTGCACCACTCAACTTGCAATGTCTCCAAAATTTGGCGGAAAGCGGGGGACGGTCGCCTTAACATTAGGTTCCAAGGTTCCCTTTGCCCACTCGACTACAAAATGAAGCTACAAATCCAAATTCAAAATATTCTTTATTCAAATAAACTGTTATAAGCACTTTTGAATAGTCGAATAGTTAGTAGCGACTTCTCGTTAAAAATTATTTTAGGTACTAAAATTATATTCCAAATGCAAAAAAATTCGAACGATCTCAAAATATATATATGATAGTTATATAACCTTTCACAACAATTAAATTATTTAATTGAATATCTTTTTACGAAATAAAAAGTTGGTTCCCGAAGTTATTTTTTGGTATTGAAATACGATATAAACATTATTAATGTTACATTATTATGTTAAATACCAAAATTTACTAGTGAAAGTCACAACAATTGTCTTTATTAATTTGTGGCTAGGTTACTTAAAAAAAAATTATACATACATTTATCTCGTGAACATCTTATCATTGTAACATTAATTACCCATATGTAGTTAAGTTATAAAAAGATAATTAACGTTTATTTAGCATTAAGAAGTATTGTAAGATTACTTTAGCAAGTAATAATAATTAAATGATGACTCATGTCTTTATAGTTTTGTGTTATGATATAATAGACAGTAAATTTAAAGAGTGTCGGCTTCCGGTGCTTTCAAGGGTTTAGGTCCGATTTACTTTTTTTTATTTAATTTATATGTGTCGTGGCAACAGCTTTAAGCATTTCGGTCTAGTAATGATAGCCAAAGTAACCTTACAAAATAAGTACATAAATTAAAGTAAATCATATTAAAAATAAAATTTAATAAATATAATATCTAATTTGAAATTATATTGTTTTTTATTAAATCATTCGTCCGAATGATTTAAGACGTGCCAACAAATCATAAATTAATCTGTTTAAATAAAACAATGTAGATAATTCTATGTTTAGCTCAGACAACAAAATAAACGTGCTTAATTATTATATGCATAACACGGACAGTGTCAATGTAACAGAAACATTGTTGGCCATGCATAATTTTTAATGTGACATTTAGTGTTCCATTCAATGGAAGGATGAAAACAAAATGTCATTGCCAAGTGCAGATTCATGAAAAAAAAAGTTATTATCAATATCGAATGATGTAGTTTGTGACGGTGTATGGACTTTGGAGCGTAAGTTGTAATATATTTTATTGTTTTATACATACATGCATACATTTTGTGTTAGGAAAAATAAAATAACTCTTATTTTATATTTACTGTGCATAAAATGTAAATAAATAAGTAAGTAGAGACTAGTCTTGGCACAGAGGCACACGGAGACGATTATAAACGCGACAGTGTGGGTTCGAAAGAGGTTCAACTAAATTTTTATTAGACAAGTTTTGATCGAAATCTTATTACATTTTTTTTCTTAACTTAAAATGAATTAACAAAAAACTAACTTTACAGTGTAAACTAACTTTGCACTCACATAATTATGACGTAAATATTGACTTGGTAAACGTAAAAATAAATACCGGCCAAGTGTGAATCGGACTCTCCTATCAAGTGTTCTGTACCAATTTCAGAAAGTGCAAGCTATAAAAATTGTCTTAATTAAGTTTGCGTGTGTATAGGTTAAAAAATATAAATTTAAAATATTCTTTAATAGAATAGACTATTGTGTCATCACATAGTATACTTTTGAATCATCGAATAAATTTCGATGGTTATTAGGCTTTTATATTATAGCCGATTGCTTAGGTAGAATATTAAGCATGTATGTATGAATATATTATTCTATTGTTTTACTTATCGCATTTGTACCTATGTTATATTTTTAAATATGTTATCTGTCTGTTCCGTTACCATAATCTATAATAAAAAAAAATCATGTCTATTGTATGGGCGCCTCCTTTAATATTTATTTATTTTTTATTGTTAACAATTAATATTCTGATTTAATATCCTCGAACGAAATTTCAATGGATATATTAAATTATCGTGTACCGTCAAACACGTCTCAATTAAATCATGGTTCACGACTTTATTTCATAGCATTGATAAGAAAGTAATTAAAGAATATGGAGGTTATATAAAATTGTAGACCATTAAATAAATAAATAATAATAAAAAAGAGTTTTTGTAAAGTTTTTAAATAGTGCATATTTTTTCACATGTGTATTTGTTCAATATATTTAATAATTTCCTTCATCCTACAGATAGCCAGATCCAAATTTTAGTTACTTTGGTACTTTTTTATCATGCGAAATATATTGGGTATCTTTATTACTAGATATTATGTATCTTTTTTCAAGCTTCTCGTGGCCTAAGAGCACAATTGTGCGATTGTAAACGCGATAACGCGATAGGTTGTGGGTTCGATGCCTTCTCGAGAAAATTAAATATTCAATTCTGGTAACGAAGCAAAGCGCAATGAAAATTAATAAAGCCAGATGAATTTTTTTTATTACTTTCGCAACTTAGTGTAGATCAATACGGACAGTATATAATTTTTATCACCAGAAATAAACTCGGTTCCCTTTAAATTATCTACTATTTTTAACTTTTTATGCATTTCTAGACTAAGTAAAGAGCCTGGCTCTACTAACATAATCTTATATTAGTATTACAAGTATTTTATTAGTAGATAGGTAAATAAGGAGGAGAAGCCAGAGGTTTTAGTGAATTTAATTTTTATAAAGAGGTAAGTCAAGTACCTCAAGTTAAACAGAAAACTGCGAAACTTAACGCAGTGTATAGTTTAACGAGACTAAATGAATACATAGGGAATATTTTTGTACGATATCAAACACTTATTAAAATAATAGGTTAGGTTAGGATGAAAGATAGTGTTAATTTCACATTTCTCGTTGCTATAGTTTTTATTAATGATTTTATTTTCTTTGTAATAAAATTTATTTGATCTATTATTTATTAAAATTAAAATAAACAAAAATACAAGGAAAAGTATAGTAATAACAGATATTAATAGTAATGATTTGATATCAATCAAAGTATCAACTTTTTGACATCGAATTCTAAGAACATATTCTTACTACAGAAATTTAAAGTCACCAAAGACAAATTAAGCAAATCGATTATTTTATCTAATTATTTATGGTCTCATGTACACCTGTACAAAAACGAATTTAACAAGAGGTTTTTCTAATTGTAGTAAATTACCAATTAAAGTAATTATACTTATCATTTAAGTTTAAATTTAACAAAGATCCAGATCATTGTGCGACTGTAAATGCAGTGGTTGTGGGTTTAATTCGCTATCGGGGAAATAAAATAGTTTATCTTTTCATTATCTTGCCTTGGTAACGAGGCAAAGCAAAGCAGCATTGAGAACCATCAAGTAATGCCTTAAGTAACTTTTGTCTACTCTGTTATGTTTGATATTGCCGGCGTAGCAGGTGACGTAGAGACAACCTAGTGTTTTTTTTATTAGGATAGTACACTCTTCGTTCTCCATCTAAATTTTATAGACATTACATGTTGAATGGCAGAACTCAAGCCGCGCTTTATCTACCGGACCGGAGAAATATAAATAAATTCATTCAACGGATCGAACCCATAACCATTCCGTTTACAGTGCCACTTCGACACATCGGCACAATTATCTATGGTACCTAAATTTAAAAAAAATGCACCATAATTAAGTAGTTCTCCTAATTTTAGTAAACTGCCAGTCACATTGTATAATTAGTGACATTTGTTAAAAAAAACCATTTGAGGCTTTTTTTTTAGGTTACACCCATAACGATTGCGTTAATTTCCATACAAATCCATTCACAATGGTTTTAATCGAGCGTGTAGACAATTAAACGTTTGTCGCTTTTGTTTATAGATCTATTTAAAATTTATTTGAGTTAATTAACCAGAGTTAGAGAGATTAAAAAGGACCTTCCTGATACAGTGTGACATAGCGTTAGACTATAAAAACGACCGTGTGGGTTCGTTTCCCTCTTAGGGACATGACTTATTTGCATTGACAGACAGACATCGTGCTACGTTGTTTCCACACTCAATAGTTACATTTTTTAAGTAATTAGCTTCACGCTAAATCCCGCACACAGCAGGAGAGGCAGGTTACTTGGAATCGTAGTGTTAAGAAACTGTTCCAGGCATTGCCTCGTTACCACACAGAGAGGAAATGAAAATATTAAATATGTTTTCTTCGCGTGAGAATCGAATCCACAACTTGTCACATTTACAGCACCCTTGAGCCGATATATGCCTTCAAATTTAAAAGTATAGTAATAATAATCATATAGAGTCATATTGATTCATTACCACAATCTTTTGTCAATGTGAGCTTATCGAAGTTGTATTACTAAACGATCTCCCAATTTCAAGTACCTAAAGGATGATAAAGCAAGATATATATATTTTTTTATCTATCCCGCGTAAATATATCTGTCGGGGCCGACTGTACTCAGTCACTGATCATATTTAGAAGACCACAGTCCTGTACGTTTGTTTGTCGTTCATTTTATTTATTTTTATTGTATAGTTTTTGGTGCACTTTTTAAAATAAAATGATTTTAGACGATTTGGGCAAGGATCGGAAAGATGTTGAGGTATGGTTTAATTTTTGTTATTTTAATTTAGGATGTACTCATTTCTCGACAATTTTATATTAGTGTATTCTCTCTATTTCTGGCGTTTATTAAGAAATTTCACTCGCTACAACAATCGACGAAAACAATGGATTGGATTGGACGTTTATAAAATAAATACTTAAAAATTTTATTATATTTCTTTACCGTGGTAACAAGGCAAGGCGCGACGTTGAGTACCGCCACTCTACATCAACCGATGCCTTTGGAAAGTGGACAATGAGAGTGCTTAACTGGGAACGGAATATAGTAACACTAGGTCAGGTCTAGAAAAGAAATATTTGGTGTGACGTCACTTATACAGGACTGATTGTAGTGTTTACAAATAGTTTCAATATGTTTCTACATATTAAACAAACACAATGTACCGACGAGTATATATGATTACAATTCGTTTGTCAACATTCAACAATCAATGTTTTACTATCATCCACATTTATTATTAATATCTTATTATACACGAGACATAGTAATACAAACAAACAGTTGTGCTTGAGCTTGTGACATTTACGATTAGGACACTTGAAGACATGGACGTATCTAGAAAATATTCCAGGGAGCGCCTGGACTATAGGTTTGAATAGATCTGTGCCGGGCAAATATAAAAAAAAATATAGGTGGGCACAAGACAATTCTGTGGTGGGCACGAACTAGGCCTATGCTCGATTAGATATTAAAATAGCATTTGTCGACGTTCGCATTCACATACGATTAATTTACTTAGCTATTTAAATAAACAAATTACATAGAGTGGACCTACGTAAATAGATTTTACTTTAACTTGAATTTTATTTTTACTAAATAAATATAAATAATTATAAACGCGAGCTATATATGCAAGGAATATGTATGAATGCAAGTACACCTCAAACAACTTCAACTGACCTACTTTTGTTCTGTGGAGTGCAATCTCTAGATATCATTTTTCTTTTGCTATCAATTATTATTTTCCTAAGGTAATAATTATTACTGAATATAAATTAATATGATTTATTTCAGTGCGAAGAAATGAAAATTAATTCCACCCTAATGGGAATCGAACCCATAACATCCGCGAAACCAGCTTGATAGTATTAGTATAGACGTACCTATAGATTAAATATATTTTTTTCCAGGATGTAAAGGAGGAGTTAAACAAAAAAGAACATGAAGACAGCGACGCCCTCGAGGCGGTCCTCATGCACGTGGGCGAGCTGGGCCGCTACCAGAAACTGCTGTTCGTGGGAATGGCTCCATTCGGAGTCTTCTTCGCGTTCGTATATTTCGTACAGATGTTTGTTACGGCGACACCACAGAGACATTGGTGTAGAGTGCCTGAGTTGGAACATCTGGAGTTAAATTTGAGGTTTGTATGAGTTTGTTATATATATTATATAGCTTGATGTTTTATCCGGCATATAGGAGGGTAGAAAGAAGGAACTTAGTAAATAATAAAACTACACAGTCAAGTTAAAAAAGTTATTAATATTCAAACAGATTTACATTTTTGCCTTTTTTTTCTTCATTTTATCTTATCGTTTGACCATCATCGGATAACATAATATTACGAAATGTGTAGTAGCATTTTGTAACATCGACATTTTTTCGATTATTTCATAGATTTGTGACATACAAAATATAAAGTAAAAAATTAGTATAAAAATTTTAACTTTAAAAATTTGAGGCCGATCGTGACGCAGGCATTCAAACATACGACTGTAAACGTATTGATTGTGGATTCGATTGCCCCTCGGACGATGAAAATACATTTTTCATCTTTTTATTACGTCACTCTGGTTCAGAGACAAAGCGCGGCGTTGAGTTTCGCCACTCGACGCGCAATGCCTCCTGAATTCTACGGAATGTGGTGAATGAAAGTGTTTTAATGGGGACGGAGTGTGCTTACAAGTGTAATTCTTAGGTTTCTATCTACCCTCCTATGTACAGGATACAGCGTGATGCTAAAAAGAAATAATTTTCAAGGAATTTTTTCTTAATTAAAAAAAACCTGCAAAAAATAATTACCTATTTCATATTAACTAGGCGTAACCTAACCACGCCAGTCAACGGAGATGAATGGAACAAATGCCTCATGTACGACGCAAATTGGACTGAAGTACTGAAGAACTACAGCGTACCGGCCGACACGCCTCTGGTGCCTTGTAAGAATGGCTGGGAGTTCGAATTGGGGGATATACCCTATCATACTATTATAAGTGAGGTAAAATATATATGTAATTAACATTATTTTTGGTGTTCCATACCCTGAAAGGTTAAAACGGAATCCTTACAGGATCACTTCGTTGTTTGTCTGTCAACATGTCAAACTGAAATTTACATCCATTATTCAGACTCAGTTTTTAAGGCAACGAAATCAAAAGGTATAAACCTTTTATGTGAATATTTTTAGGTGTTTGATAAAAAAAATATATAAAATTATATGAGTTAGAACTTTTGCAATATACTCTGCACGAATCATTACTGTTCAATAATGACAAGTGCATTAGTGCCAATGCAATTGTCATTAAAATAGGTTAAAATATTATAAGCTTCTGCTGTGTAAATACCATTTTTATGTCTTTTACCATTAATGTCTATTATAATTGTGACATTAAACGCGTCAAGTTGTGGGTTCGATTCCCATTCGAGGACATAATAAAATTAATATCGTCATTTCCTCGCTCAGGTAACGAAAGGCTCAGGCAAAGCGAGGCGTTGAGTTCTGTCATGGAACACGCAATGCCTCCAGAATTCTTAATGAATTGGTAGAAGGCACCTAGTATTAATTTGCACGGCCACGACTGTCTCCAATAATAATAATAATGTAGTATAATAACCGTATAAAACTTTTGAGATAATTATAGACGAACAATGATGCCGATTGCATCATAATTACATTGCTATCAATATCCAGCAGTTAATATTGAGTTGGCACCGACAGACGTTTCAGGAAGCGACTCTACCTAATGAACTCCATGTTTATCTAATTTATTGTTAAACGATAATATATTTAATATTGGTGTCGCAGATAATGTAACAATGATGTATGTGTATTGTGAGAAGAGACTTGTGCACGCTATAAAATAATTATCTGTGGTCATCCTTCCATTCCCCACTTACTGTCGAATATTCGAGATATTGGGTGTTGTGTGGCGGAACTTAACTCCGCGCTCTGGTTCGTAATCAGGGTGAGGATTTATAGTCGTAAGCTTGTACCCTAATAAGCTTGTACAAAAATTATAATGGAAATATATAATACTAGAACAGTATAATTTTATAATATTTTTTTAAAGCCGTTGC
>JBAIZZ010000165.1:1058157-1120660 GCA_037355905.1 Heliconius aoede | reverse complement strand
CTAATAAAGCTTACCATAAAATAACTTAACACTATATTAATAAAATCACAAAGCTAACAGAATGAACTATTTAATATTTTTATTTCTTTGCTTTCCTACGTAGATAAAATATAAGGCAAAATTTAAATTTCATTGTGATAATCTACAAATGTTTATTTTATTAGCAAAAAATTTCTCAAAAATGTTATAGTGAATTAATTAAAAATTAATATTTACAAGACTATTTTTACATGAATTTTATTAAATTATTGAATAAATTTATTGAAAACACTTTTACTTTTTAACAAACAGCTGAATTTATTTAATATGGTTATTTCAATGCTTCTAATAAATTTATTTCTACTAATATTTCGTTTAATAATTTAATTTTACAGATTTACACAAATTAAATGAATGGAAGACCATTATAGAGCAGCCGCCGCTACCGGACTGGCTTGGCTCCGACTCGGAATACTCCGGCAGCGAGAGCGAGACGGAAGATAGCGATGACAGCGACGAGGAAGAGGGATAGATATACTTATACATAAAAAAGAGAGGTAATCACATATTGTACAGATACAATTGACAATGTTACTAAGTTTTATAAAGTATCTTGTAAGTATATATTTTAAGAATAATAAATAATTTCTATAATATGGTATTTTTCATTTTAGTTTTAAGTATTAGATTGATTATGGTCAAAAGTTATACTGCAAGTTGACGTTAATAATTTATAACATAAACGCTGAAAACGTTTTTTAAGTATAAAATATTCTTCTAATTGATATTCACTTAAAAGACGATGGTTGCACGTTCGGTCCCCATTCAGTAAGAGTTATTTCCAGTAGTAGTTCCAGTTCGTTGTTCTGTTACTTAAAGTGCGGTAGAGATAGACTACTTATTCAAGTAAACTAACGTTAGATGAATTCTCAATTAATATTAAGTTTCAAATTAAATTAATTATCTCGCTATAGAAATTGTTATTTAATAATTCATTATTTTTCCCCACTTTCGGCAGAGTTTGTTTGTTTGTTTGAACTCAACATTACTTTTTGCCGCGTTACAAGATCGAGGAAATAAAAATATTTAATTTCTTCGAGTGGGAGAATAGAACACACAACTTATCACGTTAACAGTCGCGCGCTTGTGACCTTGCGCCACGATTTGGCCTCCAGTTATTTAATTTAATAAATAATTTATAGCAAAATAAATTATTTTTTTAGGTTAAATATTATTTAAAATGAAACACAAAGTTACACCATTTGTTTATTTACAACGCGATACAATGTAGAGTCTACACGTGTATATAAATACTCCTTTAAACCTACACTTTATGTGTTCGTTATACATTCAGTTTTTAACAATTTTCATTATATTTTAAAGAAGAATCAAATATTAAGACCTAGATTTAATTAAATATCCAGATAGTTTTGTATGATGTATTTTGTTCCAATTGATTATTTAACGGTTAATATTAAATTACGTCGTATTTTAAAATAATTAAAGAAAAAATGGAATAAAATGCAGAATTTTTATTTATAATATTGTAAATTCATATTACCTTGTATATATTTACATATACATGTATATTATATATTTTACTTCAAAATTGTCAAAATGTACTAAAATTTATTATTAAGGATTATAATTCATTATTTAATGGATATAAATTATATTGAATATTTCGGAATAAAAATAAGGAGAAATGTTTGACTATAATATATTTATGGATAAAAACAAAATTAAATATAATGGATACCAATATGAATATATTCCCCCTAAATTCCCATACAATTCCATTTTAAGATGTTTTTCTTGAAAGCTGTCATAGTTTTTCTTTTTTTTTTAATTTCTAAGATCCCACCCTTAGTGCCTTTCAAATAACGGCAGTTGTCTGTACCCTGTTAATTATCTGTACAAAATCTAATATTTACTAACTTTTTAAAACATTTAAAATGTTAATTATATATTTACAGAGTAATTCAAAACGTACAGGTTACAATTATTATTAATTAATTACGTATAAAAATAGCTAACTGTCGATATTAAATATGCAAAAGCTAAATAACTTTTGGAATAACTTTTATTCGATTAAGTGTTATACTAACAAGAAGATTTTTTTTACTAAAGGTAATTTAAAAAAAAAAACATATTTCTAAGGAAAAGTCATTCAGAATTTAAATTATTAATGTTACAGGTGGTTTTATTTTATAGAAATAATTTTTCAAAGTCAGTGCAAATGATTTAAGAAGCAAGAAGTGAGAGAGCTTACGATTTATTTTATATTCTTTTTGGTCCCAAAACTTGCACATTGCGTTTATATTTAATCTATATTCTGTGATATGTGTCACAAGAAACGGCCAAAGCGAAAGCAAAATAAAAACCTATTCAATTATAAACTTTTTAATTTTAAATTTTTATGACAGGATGACATTTAATGTAAAATAAAAAGTTTATTGCGTCTTTATTAGGTAAAAAAATTACGTATAATATAAATATTTGTGCGTTTGATGATAATAAAAAGACTAATTATGGCATGTAACAAAGTATACTTAGAACTATAAAGTATACCGTGGAAAGCCAGACATAAAGAAATAAGAAAAAAGCGTATCCACGATATTTTTTCTATCTATACACTGGGTTCACAATTTAAAAAAATTAAAAACCAATAATATTCGCAATGTATAAAAAATAATGCAAACATAGCAAACTAAAGCAGACGCTCATGTTTAATAAAATAATTAAACAATAAACAATTGCAGTAATTAAAATAAAAAATACAATAGTAGTAAACCAAAAATTTACTTTGTCAGTCGATTAAAAAAAAATACAAATAGATATGATTTTAATTTCGAATTAACTTTCAAATACATTTGACAAGAAGCGTCAAAGTGACATTTACAAAAAGAAAACCAGAATATCCAAAGCAAATCAGTCTTAACTTACGCTTACGTGTAACTAAATATATTTACACTTTAAATATTTTTTGTTCCGAAGCTATAATATTTACAAATTAGTACAACTGACAGACAGACAGACATCTTAGAATGTATTATTATATAGCATATTTCATACAAAGTCAAAGTATTCGCTATCTAAATCATAATTAACAAGTTATATTTACAATTAATAAATACAAAATTTGGCTGTGATTATCTAATCTGCGACCTAATGTGTAAAATATATATGTGATCGCCATTACGATTTCATTTATCTGTATTTTAATATCAATAAAGCTTTAAATATCATTACTCATTAATGATTATTTAATACTTTTTAAAAAATTAATTAATTCTAACACAATATTTCTTTAATTTTAACTTCATCATGAAAATGCATTGAAGAAAAAAACGTATAGCAGCTTTATACGCGAATTTTCAATAATATAAATTATATTATCGGTAGAATAAAAAAATCATGGACCTGTATAAAAATACAGATAAACAATACGAAAATAGCGACACCTTAAAAAGAAATAAAAGTAAAAAAACAGTTATTGTCGACCAAAATGAAGTTATTTATACATTTAGTGCACTCGAGAATCGAACCCACAGTTATATCACAGGACTCGCTCTCTATATTGACTAGGCTATGACGTCACGGTAGATGAAAATTACAGTAATAAATTAATCAGTAATTTAATTTATCTGTGGATAATATAGTTAAAGGTAGACTGTGTTGCCATGTTGAAAAAATTATATGTAATAAATTAATTATGAGTACAATGTGAAAGATGAGTTGATGACAAAAAATTATATTGAAATTTTAATTTAATCATAAATAACACGACTCACCATGTAATTCGCAATTTCAAATGAAATTAAATTACTTAATTTTATGTGTAATTATTCAAAGGCGGGCAGTGTTTCTATGTCGATAAGAAAAATGGTAAATAAACGAATAAAATATTCACACATAAGGAAACACTACCCACCTGTAATAATCGATTTTGCGATTAAATTAAACATCTGCACATCACATTCACTTCAAAATAAATAGTGCTGCCATTTAAAAACAACACCACACGTAACAAAACACGACCTACCTTCAATTTTTAACTCTAGAAAGACATTTTAAACTATTATTACTAGCCAAAAAAAAAGGTAATTAAAAAAGAACACACGTGACGTCATGTCAAAATGGCAAATTAAAAAAGATCGGTGACGATAGTACCGAACCAAGCGCACACAACTGGCAAGGCGTACGTAAATAATGCCTTTTGTAGGGACGGTTGATCAGCAGACGCTGCGACCGGTTGTTCTGAAGGAATAGCTGGTTCAGACACATTGTCGGGTATCACGATAGGTTGATCAGGTGGTATTTCATCGACTGGCTCGATGGTTTTTGTTACTGGTATATCGAATTTGGGTTGTATTGGTATTTCTTGATGTGTTACGGATTGTCTTGTCGTTGGTTCAGGTGTGGTGGCGTCGAAGCGGCCTTCGCCTGAACCTGGAGATAATTTAAATTATACATTATTGTACTTATTATAATAATTTGTTATATTTTTTTTATAGTATGTTCAGTTCAGTTTCTAAACTGAATCTGTATTTTATAAGATTATAAATAGTTGGAATAGTGAGATGAAAAACATTAAAAGATAATAAGTATAACATTGTTTAACTTTGTTTTGTGTCAATTTTGTTAAGAAAAACAAACAAACATATGAACAAGTTAAAATTCAACTAAAAGAAGGTTTACAGGTCAATTTTAACTATCAATATCGAAACAAATAATATAAAAATATAAAATTACTGGTATAAATAAAATTTGCATATAAAAAAATGCCGTTTACCTTCATGATAATCATTATCCGTGTTCCTGTCCTCGTCGTCTGTGGGTAAGTCGTATTCATCATAATTTACATCTCCGGAACCCGAGCCTGAGCCGTTTTCGATGAATTCGTTTTGTGCTGCCGCCGCTGCCTGGAGGTCTTCAGCTGGTGAAATGGAATAGATGAAGTTTTGAATACAAATATAAAGTGGTACAGAATAAAAAGACGGCGGTAAGTGTGATTACAACTCGAGGTAATGGATTATGTGTAAGCAAGGCGTTAAGCTACGCCACTACACTTGACTTGACACTATGTTCCCTTTGCCCCCCTTCTGTGCAATAAAAACATATATCGAAAAGTACGTGTTTAATTAAGTCGTAAAGCAGTGTATGTGCTTGAATCCAATAAACCAAAAGTAATAATACTGGTGAGTATGCTTTCACTGTACTTCAATCGCCATTGTTAACGTCGTTTAATTTAGCGGAGGGTCGAGGAGAGGAAAAGGTACGTAAAGGTAAGTTTTTTATTTTTCGGGACCACCCGGCTACACTAATGGTGATGCTGATGATGAAAGATGATAAAGAATACTCACGAGTATCCTTCCACTGTACTTCGACCCCATTGTAGGCGTCCTTCAGTTTTGCTGTGTATGAGCGTAGTGCCTCTAGCGCGGGTGTGGGGGACGGGGGCGCGAACGATCTTACTTCAGGGTTCGAGGCCAACGCGGGGGTACCGTCTCCAGCAGCTATTGACGTGTAACTAGAAGGAAGAAAATAGGTTAATTTATGATTAAAATTATGTAGGTATGGTAGGAAAATTATTAATTTTATAATATAATGTTTGGGGTCTGTCGTGGCGCAGATGAACCAGCGTACAACTGTAAACGCGACAGGGTGTGCGACTTAATATGTTCATTTCCTCTCTCTAGTAAAAAGGCAAATTGGGGCGTTGAGATCCGGCACTCAACACACGGTTGAAAGAGGGGAATAGAGTATCTTAACATGAGGTTCCGAGGTAGCACCTACCTAGCAACATGCGATCCATTGAAGCAAGGTGCGCTTGTAACACTAGTAGAGGCGCACAGCACCGCCGGCAGATGTAGCCAGTAGCGTCTCGACGCGCGGATCCGGGACCGAGTCTCACGAACCAACCTTTCCAATGCTGGGCCTGATTCGCCACCTAATGAAAAGATAGATGGAAAGAATGGATAGTTAGTAAGTGATGATTTGTTATTTAATAATTTTAAGGCGTATTGTACAAATTCGATTTATTTTATAATAGAAAAGTGCTAATAACAACGTTGGTAACAGGAGAAATTTAATCAATTAATTGGCTTATTTAAAGGCCAAGGTCTTAACACGAGGTTCTCTCTGCCTACCCTGTCTTCAATTACGCAGGATACAGCGTAATTGAAGACGTTATTTAATAAATAAAGGTTTTCATCCTGTACGTACACTTATTGTTGTTCAAACAGAATAAATAATTTCATAATCATTATATTTTTAAAAAAATTAAATATTATATACATATATATTATGTACAATTAAAAAACATAATTTAGTTAAAATCAAAGATCGTCTTACCATAACCTTCTTCAGCTTTAACTGGCTTCTTCTTCTTCGACCCTCTCTTCCCATCGAATTCATACGATTTGAAATCAATCTCCGCACCACCAGGAGCCGGTTCTGGGTCAGCATCACGCTTCCTCCTTTCGTGTTCTTCATATTCGTCCAGTTTAATCTGACCCCTCATATACTGTAGGAATCTTTCCCTCAGTTTAGACTGTTCAGCCAGTTCTTCCGTTGCTTTTCTAATACCATCTGGGGTTTTTAGACCTGTGAGCAACGGGTCGTCGTTGACGAGACTCTCGAAGGAGGCCTCGATTTCGAAGTCGTCAACATCATTGGATTTGTGGTTCCAATCGAAGTCTGGTATGGATCTGACGAAACGCCGACTTCTGTCCGGGGCGAAGAATGGCCCGGTACTGCCACCTCCGCCCAAAACTGGTTTACCGCAACCAGAGAAGATTTTCTGCGAGATCTCCTGGTTGCGCTCTTGGAAGCTCATTATGGCTTCTGAGATTTTTATGTCTATGGGTTCTACTACCATCGCTATGTTGAATGGACCGAGAAGGCGATCTGCCACTTTTTCCACGGCATCTAGAATAGAAAATGTTGCATATAATCTAAATAAACAACTAAGATACCCACCAATTACCACTACTGTTTGCTTACTTAGGCTAAGAAAATGAAATTATTTCAAATATAAATATCCCCTTAAATATAATTTAATGACAATCATCCACTTACCAACATAAGCGTCCCATTGCTCGCCCAAATCAGCGTGAGCAGGCAGGCAGCCTTTTATAACGTTGTGGCAGTATCGACTGCAGGAGGGCTGTTGCTGGCCTGAACAAGTGCCGCAATACCGAAGACGCGCCCACGCTGTCACACATTCTTGCGTTACGCCCACCTGGAAAAAACATAATTTAATTAATAGTAATCATTAAAACTTAATAGAAGATGATGATTAAATATGAATTTGTAGGTTGCTGGCTGAGAAAAGAAAATCTAGTTTGGAGGTTACATAAACAACACAAGAAGGTTTAAGTTGTAGTGTAAGTTTTTTTAACTAATCTACAAATATTTTTACGGAGCAAAACTGTCGAGTATCTTTATTAAAAGTGAAAATTAATACATTATTCACACATTGAAAATTAATGTATACCACACTTTCTATATATTTTATATTTTTTAATGAGTCCAGTTAAAAAAGTTTGATTTTAATAGCAACTATCGTCACACAACTAATAGTATACTATTAGGTACTATTTACTTAATTAACTAAATATATATTGAAGTATGCTATGCATTTTGATGTAACATTATCAAGGCAAACATAACAGTTACTTGCATCTTATCGATATCAGTGTGGCCCTTAGCGGAGTGCTTCCTCATTATTAGATAAGGATACGAGACGGTTAAATTCTTGGATGGTTATTTAAATTCCAATGAGAAAATTAAGTTTTATAGGACTTTTATAATAGAATTTACATGTAAATTGTCAATCAGCTACGATGGAAATATTTAACTATTAGAAATGGAAATATTTGACGATTCGAAAAATTACTATATAGGATATGGGAGGTCTGAGAATAGTTTATTGCTGATGCTCTATTTGTTTATTTAGCTTTACGATTTGGTAGAGTTCGAACCCAGAACCGTCGCATTTATGGTCAGACGAAATAACCTCATTACATGAGCTATATTTATAAATAAATTTAACCTGTTTGCTTGTTGCTGCTATATGAAGGAAACAGCGTGAAGCCACAAAAATATGCCATTTAATTTAGCAATTAAAACAAAAATGTTGCATGAAGATAAACAATCTGGCAATCTTAAGCGGTGGCAACGACACGAGTCGCCTTGGCGCGGTCTCCAGGGTTCACATTAACTATGTAATTGCTGGTCGGCATTCCTATAGCCCTACATAAAACGGAATGTGGATGGACGGACAGACGCTTATGAGTATAGTATGTTTTTACAATACCTTCTTCTCTGGACAAAGGAAATATATAACTGATGATAACTGACGCGACTTACATGGGGAAAGCTTGGAAATTACTTTGTAAGTGTAGAAATTATTACGTGGACGGATGTTAGTCACCAGATTTTGTTGTCGAATATTCTATTTTTAGGTTTTATTTTTTGCACTTATTGCAGAATATATAAGGAACACAAACGTCTAATGAGAAACAAATCCGATCTCACTGTCTCCTCATATTCGCAGCATAAAAAAAAATCTTTTCATATTATACCAGATTACAAAGATCAGAAGAACAGGATTTGCACGAAATATAATTATTCTCCTAAAAGAGAATAGAGAAATCGAATCTACAACCGTTGAATCCAGCTAATACAGCTAAGCAAATACAGCTAAGCTCCACTAGGATAGATCAGTGGAACATAAATACATATATGTAATCAGTATCAAATTATTATCCACAACAAACTATTCTCAGCAATGACATCATCACCAAATCATCACCAAACGCGGTTACCAACTTAATAATCCCAGAAAACGATTCGATCCTCCTTGTTGATATGCAAATAAATTTGAATTATAATATTAATTGCGAGTAATTTGTCATCTGGCGCCAAATGAGATCAACGGACGCGTGACTCAGGCGTCTCAGACTAAAACACTACTTGTCTTGAATTTTGATACGTCTTAATAAATTCAACGCCGAAATTCCTTGCAAATTTGCATACTTTGCACCGAGAAAACAATAGTCAAGAGATTTATATGGTATAGTCATGGTTGCTTCACCATAGCGGCAGAAATTTAATATGCATGGATATTTCTGATCAGTCTGGAGGTCAGTAGGCAAATCGTCTGTCTTAATGTTCGCCTTATAAGGTAATGATTGACGTAACCGCATGTTAATGTGTCGTTTCATTTCAATTTGGGTTACAATTATGTATTTACGTTTATGTAGCTTCACGCTGTATCCCGCACACAGCAGGGTAGGCAGAGGGAACCTCGATGTTAAGACACTCCGTTCCACGCTTTCTGCCGAATTCTGGAGGCATTGCGTGTTGAGTGGCAGAACTCAACGCCGCGCTTTTGCCTCGACAGCAGAGCGAAGAAAAATGGAAATATAAACGTAAAGAAATATTTCATCCTCGAGTGGGAATCGAACTCACAACCGTAGCGTTTACGGGCGGCACCGTTGTGCCACTGCGCCACGACGGCCTCTATAGTTTATGTTCTTTACTATATAATATTTATTACAGTTTTAAATTCCAAATTTATATATAAGTGTGACATACCTGCATCATATTCTTAACGACGTCAGCGCCAGCTCGCAGCGCTTTGTGAAAAGTGCGGGTAGCCACGAAAGCCCGCCGCAGCTGCACCGACAGCTTGGAGGGCACGTCCTCGAAAGGCTTGATGTCTCTCATGTGTTCGCTCACACATTTAAGATACCTGTGCAAACGGATAGCGATTGTTAGCTAACATTTAAACATTTGTGATGTGTAGAACTTCAGGCATAGATTGCAAATTTAAATATTCATATATAAATAAAGATAATTAACTATTTCGGATAATTTTATTTATATTTTTTTAATAAAAATTATATTTATTTTGTTTTTATAATTTTTGGCAAAATATTCCAGGGTATTTTATTTACACATTCATATTAAAATGTTCCATGAACAAATGCTGGCATGGCCTAGTTAAATAAAGACTTAAATACTTATACACAAAAATCTTTACCAACACCATCCCTATAAAGCTTTAAGCTCGAATCGCTACTTCCTCATCCATTTACACCACAATCCATATAAAACAGGATCCAAATAAGCCTTCTGAGAAACAAACAGTCATTCCTATAGGAAATTATGGCTCCGTTTAATAGAATAATTCCAGTAACTGTGTAATCAACGGAAGAAAACAATTTCTACGTCGAAACTTTAGTATTCAGACACGACTTGCCGACATGCGTGTAATAGTAATAGATTCGATATAGATAGGTAATATATTTTGCATAAAAAGTGTAAACTGTGAATAAAATGTTACAACATTAGTACAAAAACAAATGTGTAATGTTGTTTCTAACAAAATTGATGATGATAAACATTGGCGTATCTAGAGATATTTAATTTTTTATGTAATGTGAAAAGCTGATTTTTAAAAATAAAATATAGAAATTTTCTCTTAAATATTGGCAAATTCAACAAAAACAGACCACGTAAGCTAATAATGACACACGCATGTAATAAATCTGGACGTACAAAATAAATTAGATTGAGCCATTACAGTACTGAGCAAATGCTATAATATCGTTTGATGTGCCCGCGCGGAGTTGCACTCATGTTTTATAGCACCAAAGACATAATTAATAGCTTCTAAAAGTAAATATTCTCCGCATGTTTTCTTTTGTTTCAACCACAAATGGTTTGTTTTTTGGTGATTATAATTTTATTTTTTATTTTCAGTGAAGATGGACAGAACTTAAGCACGTTCCCTTTTTTCCGCCCAATGTTCGAATTGATTGGCGGATGTCACTGCCGCGCTTAATCTATCTCCCCAACGGAGAATTGAATCTACAAACGTCGTGATTACAACAAGACGCTGTGGTGCTGCACTTGGCTGCACCGACGGCCTTCACTTTGAAAATTATTTTTTAACGAGTCCAAAAAATAATCAATATTAATCAGAATTGAAAATATCCATGAATCACAACTAAACAAATATATATATAAAGTATCCTGTAACATTATAAGTATTATAAGTTGCGCATACGCATGAAGAATGACAGTATTGATCTCACGCACTGAAAGACAAATGACAGGGCTTCGTTGCAGATTTTACATACAAGCCATTATCAGCCTTAATTCTTTAAACAAGAGTATAGTTTTGTATAAAATGTTCCTTTAAGAAAATTGTTTAGAATAGCTATACAGCACTTAGAAGAGTTTATGACATCGTGTAAATAATACGATGATTCGATGTCAAAAAGAGTGAGTAGGGTTGCTTATCTCAAATCACTTATTTATATTTTAAAAAAATGTCCATAAATTCTGGACATTGCATGTAATGTATGTGGAAGTAAAGCAATAACAAATTAAATAAAATAAAAATTAAAGAATAATAGCAGTCAGAGGGTACTTGAGAACCCAGTTTCAAGATACTCCGTCCTCCACTTTCCATTGAATTTTGCAGGCATTGTATGTTGAATTAATAAATAAATAAAGCTCTATGTCTTTATTCACTCAACTTCAACTTCTTTTAATTTTTTTAACACAACCCTATAAATGATTATAATAACATTAATAAGTATTTAGCTGATGTCATAAGTGTCACTATTAAATCTGTTATCACACTTTTAATTTTACATTAGATGAGTATCTTCACGTGGAAATTAACGTCATGTTTGTAGAGTTTTACTATGAATTATGTTCTTTCTGTTCGTTTAATATTTATTACATGATCTGTTAATATTTATAATTTGTCTCAATAGTTATACGCGTTTCTATTTTTTTAGCCTTTACTTTAGCTTAACCTTAAGTTAGTGCAAACTTAGTTATTTTGTTAATTTTTTGGAGCAATTTTTTTATTAAATTAGTTTGTGAGATGGGCACAAACTATACTGGGGAGCTACCCGGATCCACCTACACCCATTTCAATGTCAATTTGTTTGTTAAAATTTAATTATATTTATTTTAATTTAGAATTTTATTATTCTAAATAAAGTAAGGCATATACAACAAGGAATAGAAAAGAATAATAAGAAAAAAATTAAATAATAAGTAGTGTCCTTGTCTACTTACTTTTCGTCGAAACTATACTGCGAGTTGAGCACTGTGAACATCTTCTGGTAGAGGATGCTGAAGAAACTGTCCATCATTTCATCAAAGTCTTTGTCACCTCGAGTGTAGTACCTAAAATTATAATTGACATTATATTAAAAAAAATTGCAGGGTAGACAGAAGGAACCTAGTGCTAATAATTTTTGATAATATAGATAATTTTTTTCAAAAAATTGTGAAGTGAATAGCAAGTTAATATAACGTTCGAAACGACAGGGTCTGAATAATCATAGACAACTGCTGTCTATGGGTTAAAGGGAAAATAATAACAAATGTTGGAGTTTAATCTGTATATGCGCGGGCTCTTAGCAAAAACAAAGGAAGAACAATACTGTCTGGGACACACTGAAAAATGAAAGGGTTGGAAAAACTTACAAGCTACCGACACAATCGAAAATAAACAAAATAAGAAATATTCATTATTTTTATTTCATTGGTATTTAATGAACTGTTTTCAATATCATTAATATGTATTTTCACGATTCACGATTTTCCCGCAAAGAAAACAGAGGGCACCTACTTCGCTTTTCCTCATATATTTTTTTTGCTTCACATTTTCGTTCCCCATCCCCACAATAAGCTTTCATTATAAAATACTATCAATACCTCTCTAATTCCTCAAACAGCTGCTCGAAGACATAAGAGTGTT
Organism: Heliconius aoede; assembly: GCA_037355905.1. Classification (NCBI taxonomy): domain Eukaryota; kingdom Metazoa; phylum Arthropoda; class Insecta; order Lepidoptera; family Nymphalidae; genus Heliconius; species Heliconius aoede. The sequence goes on along the minus strand of JBAIZZ010000165.1, from coordinate 1,107,882 downwards.
GTTCGTAAATCATCCCGTAGGTCCTCTTGAACATGGCGTGGAACTCCTGCCGCGACAGCTGCAACAGTTTGCGGAAAAATTCTGCAACAAAACAAACAAAACTAAATATAAATTACAATTTTAATATACACTTTTCCAAAATGATGTAAATATTGTTTAATTATTAATTAGTACGCAGAATGGACACAGTTTTAAGACATTTCGTTCCCCTTCTACTAAATTTTCAAGATATTGTGATACCCGACAAAAATTTACGCTGGACTTTGTATTTTCTGTCTGGAATTGTCTGGAATCAAACCAGGAATCTGATAACCCAATAAACTAATTACCGGACTGAACGAGGCAGTCAACATATAATACATATTCACTATGCAACTTCAATAGGAATGCAGTTATCTGCATCGCCAGTTTTTATCTTCTAATTAAATTACTGACTGGTATAAGATACATATCTATTACAAGATAGATACATGTTTCCATGAATATAATATTGTCATGAGGAAACAGTTTTTGTTCTTGTTTATTCTGAATGTCTATAATTGCTAATTCAATGTCTTAACATAATTTATGGCTTTAAGCACGGCAAGGCATTCATAACGCACGATGTTTTGGGTTCGAAGCTCCTTCAAGGAAAGCACGGGTAGGCTGTATGTATGTATTAACAGCATGCATGCAGCACCATGATTTTGTTTGCCTGATTAAATAGCTACACGTGATGTTTCTTCATTCAAATAGACATTGGCATGTACTTTTTAATAGTCAAAAGAACATTAAGTTACCACCAGCTCGAAAGTAAGTTCTGCTGAGAAAAGCCGATAAGGTTGCAGATGTTGCTTTTCAACATAAATGTAAAAATTTTATTATTTATTACAATAACCCAAAGGTATATAGTAGGTAAATTAAAATTATCTTAATTGCACAAATTTTATTGATTATTAGTTTAACAGGTAATGTAATAATATATTATCCATACATAAATTGAGAACGAAAGTAAAAACTCAATTACTTATTATTATTAGTTACACATTTTCATACAAAATCATAAATTAGGGTGAAATAGAATCTTATCCAAAATTGAAATATGACATGCCGTGATAGTTTGCAATAACTGGGTTTGAGTCCACTTTGGTGGTACCGCGGTCTGCTGTGCGGCGTCGAGTTACTTCAAGTAATCAATAACGTATGAAATATTGAGCAGTTCATTATCCTGCACCATATTCTAATGAAATTTTATGAAATAAATTTTATGAAGTGAAATTTTATAACAAAGAGAAGATTAGAAAATAGTAAATAAATCAGCAACACGCTGTATCCCGCACACAGCAAGGTAGGCAGAGGCACACTCCGTTCCCCACTTTCTGCTGAATTCCGGAGGCATTGCGTATTGAGTGGCAGAATTCAATGCCGCGCTTTGCCTCGACACCAGAGCGAAGAAAAATGGAAATATAAACGTAAATAAATAATCGAAGCCACAACCGTCGCGTCACCGGCACACCCTTGTGCCGCTGCGCCCCAAAGGCCTTTTGAAATCAGAAAACTTAAAGTAGTTGTTATCATAGCTAAAATAGAAAGTCTTATATAATAGATACGGAGGTATATTCATTTTCCCGCACATAGCAGAGCAGGCAGAGGGAACCAGAGGGATCCAAGTATGTGGACACTCCATCGTTAAAATACCGTGGTTTGCCTCGTTACCAGAGTGAGGATATGAAAGTAGTAAATATATCATTTCGTCGAGTGGGATCGTACCTACAACCGGTCGCGGTATAGGTCGCACAATAAGGCGCCACAAATGTTCCGTTTCCGAAGTTTATCTGTTTTTGGACAGAACGCGGAGAAGATAGTGTCATATCATCAGCTTCTGATCTCTCTTATACAAAGAAAACCAGAAAGTACGACAACTATGAAGATTAACATAAATGGTAGTAATCTGCTATTAGTAGTTAATATGGATCATTACTAGTATAATTTTATATATTGTAGGTACATTAAATAAATTGTAACTGGAACTGGCGATAGCAGTTTTATTGTATTTAATATGATTTTAAAAGGACAAAGCTAACAAATATATTTTACATTAGAGAGAGTTAAATTTAAAGTTAACTTTTTTTCCAATCTAACTATATGTTTTTATTTTTTATTTGTTTATTCATACAGCATCAAGTAACGACAACAAATAGATAATATTTCGCCTACAAATCCAATAAATCACCTTCAACATTATCAGAAACATGTAACTCGAGTATCAGACGGCGACCAACAAATGTTTATTAGACGCTAAATATAGAGCGTGCGTCTGCTTTTATGTGTGTGTGCGTGTGTGCGCGCGTGTGTGTGTACGTGTGTGTAGTATATATTATATACGTTTAATATATAAAACTTATGTATATATTTAATATGTACCTGCTACATGGAACCTAATGTTGAAACAATCCGTTTCCGTTTAGTTCTCTAAACTAGCCTAATATAAATATAATATATAATTTATTATATAATTTATAAAATGTAGCCTAAATAAAAGACATTTGTTTAAATAACGACGTTTTAATCACTGTGGTGACCTACTATCGGAATGTCTTCGCAAGATAATTAAAAAGATTACGTTCCACGCGAACTAAAATAATATTTATTTATATAAGCGGGTATCGAAAATACATTTTATAATGAACTTTACTTTAACTCGTTTGCGTTATCTATAAAATTCCCGATTTTTTTTTTCGCGATTCGGTTCCCGTACTAATTCGAACCTGTTACCTACTCTACAAGGAACCTATATGCAAAATACCGCTCTACATAGTTTCATTCGTGCGTTGTCTGTCAATCACTCAGAAACTGAATAGATTTATATATAGGTTTTTCATTCCTATATTAATACCTTTGCTCACCAATTCGATTCGGTGGTCGGCGAATGCATTGTGGGTTCGATTACCATTCGGCGCAATTGTAAAAAAGTGTAAAATTGCGTATCACAGTTTTACACCTCAAGGTGTAAAACTGTGAATTTCGTACGTACAAATGTAAATTTGAGTGATACATAAATAGATATAAAATATTCAATATGTGCAAAAATCATGCTAAAATTTAAATTTCAGTTTAGTTCCTGGAGCCATTGTTAATTTCACATATTGATTATATTTTTTACATCAATCATTATTATATATTTCTACATCAATAATCAAATAATTCAATATAAAACTGTATTGAATTATTTGATTTTTTACAGCTGAGAGGTCTTACAGTTGCCAATCACGCTAATTAAAAGTGAAGAATTGCGGTATACGGACTTTCTAACAAGTGCCTATAGATAGCGATGTAAAATACTCATATTTTACATTTTATTTCACTTTTTTTTTAATTCTTCGTTCATTAATTTTTAGTTGTGTAATCTTAGATTTGGTTTAAATATTTTTTTTTAGCTATATGCTGTATTAAGATTTCCAGGTGTGTTGAATGTGAGGAGGGGTGAAAATACAAATGTGTCACCAGTAAAAGTGATACGACTATGATAGATATATATATACACATAGAGAATGGTAGTGCTACTGTTTATCATAATATAATCGGTACCAATGACCGCCACTTATTGCGTCTCGCGTGCTCGACGACCACATCACGCGTGTCGCTCGCTAAGGTTGGAAATGCACTATGCGTTTTGTCTATTACACTTTTATAATATATTTATAAACTGAATTGTTATTTTTATATATATATATATTTTTAGCTTTACGCTCTATCATGTATACAGCGAGACTGAAAGAATGTAATATTAGCTCCGTAAATACTCTATTCCTCAGTTTCGGCGGAACTGAACGCCGCTCTCAAAGAGCAGAGAAGCTTTTGCCACTGCACCACGACTGACTTTTATATATAAGCTTTACTCATGAAAAGAATTAATTAGCAATCCCACTTTTTATTTGAGATTGAGAGAGACAGGTGTCCATTATTGCCTGAGATTTGCTATTCAAATTTTAGTTTTAAGAGGCCCGTTTATACGTACATTAACCTTGTCTCACCAACGCCAAATTCAAAATGGATTTACTAGTGCCGCCTTTGAAGTTAGTTTTATTCAATTATAACTATAATGCCTCATCGAGCATAGTTGATTTGATTTGTAGCTTGCGCCAATATGTATATTATTTTTTTAACAGCTTAAATAAAACTAGCTTGTATTCACATCTTGCCACGATATAGAGAACTAAAATAGATAAAAAAAATACAAAATACACATAAGTTACGAAATATACATAAGGTAAAAAATATAAAAAATAAACAAAAGTAATGAAATGTTAAAGAAAAAATGTCATGCATATTAAAGCGGCGAATATGAAAAAGACCGACTTGAATTCGAGCTCTTGCCAAGTGTCAGTTGACCTTAGGTCATCTGAAGCGATAAATGAAAAAAAATATTTATAAACATTTATATAGGTAATATCTGTTTTGAAATTAAAGTCTCTCAACTTTACCCATCCCCCGCGTTTATCAGAGATAAATAGAGTGGAGAAAACAACAAATAATTAAAAACATTTCCGACTTTAAGACCCTCCAGAGACATCCGTCCAAATTTTTGAGACATTTCTGTTGGGTGGAGTAACTCAATCCCGCGCTTTGTTTTGTTACCATAGCAGGGAAATGAAAATAATAATTTATTCCCCCGAACGGGGTTGAATCTACTACCGTCGTATTACCAGTCAAACATCTACGCCTGTGGGTCACCATCTTCTAAATAACGTTGTCACTTTTTATGTAGAGTATTATAAATGTATTTTACTAATGTAATATTTATACCATTTATTTTCGTTTCGGCGCTAACCTACGAGCTCAATGTGTTTAAATAGGTCGACATTGTTTTCGGTGCCCTACATTAAACGGAATCCCTTAACCGTATTATTTAATTAGAACTATATTCAGGTACTTGATTTTTTTATTTATATAAGTGCGATTGTAACGCAACGGTCGTGGGTTCGATCCCCACTCGAGGAAATGAATTATTACTTATTAATATTTTCATTTTATCATTCTGGCACCAAGGCTCAGCATTGAATTCCGCAACTGAACGCGAAATGCCTGGAAAAATTGGAAACGGAGTGTCTTAACACTAGATTCCCCTCGCCTGCTATGGGCGAAGTACAGCAGGAAGGTGATTTATTTATTTTTATTTAACACTTTTTGCAGTGTAGAACAAAGCCTTATTTGAAGGTAAAAAATTGAAGCATAGCCGCTGTCGCGCCTATAATTGATTGGAGTGTAATAATCGTTTTTAAAGTATTCATTTGTGCGGAACGGTGATAGGTTTGTCGATTATCGGTTCAATTCATTATTTTTCTTTGTTAAACGTAACGTGTACTGAATTCATATTATGGAGATATCACTCGAGGACATAAAATGTTTATTTTTTTAATTTCATCCCTCTGGTGTCAAGGCAAAAGCGCGGCGTTGAGTTCCGCCACTCAATAAGTAATGCCTGCAGAGTTACGTATGGGATACAGTGTGAAGTTGGTTCACTATAGAAATTTTCAATATATTGATCATGAAAATGAAATATATTCTAACCTTGTTTAATCATGGACAGTCATGCTTAGTTTATTACTCGACTCTACGCGTAGTATCTTCAAAATCGAGTGCGTGGGAAACGGAGTGACTTAACACTAGACTCTCTCGATATACAGGATAAAACATAAAGCTATAATCAACATAAAAATGCAATATCTCACAAGTTACCACCATACAGTTAAAAAGATACAGAACTAAATCGACTGTTACACAATTGCTACATTGTACTACTATTCTAGTAGAAGTGGCAGCACAGTATAGTAAACAAAAAAAACGTCTAGAAATAAGGAAACACAACGTAATCACGAATCATTGAATATAAAGGTTTTGGACTGGGCGTTTTCACGCATCGCCGAAACGTCTTTTTTTTTACCGCTGAACGGTCACGACACGTCCATACGCATCTATACATAATATGCCTAATGTCTGTACTTTATGTTTTCTACGCAGGCATGAGGAAATCGATATGATATTAGGGAAGTATATATACGTTTTTTTTAAGAATTGTAAATGTTTTTTTTTTACGTAATTTATTAGTACTAGTTTCTTTTTCTTTTTTTTTCAATACATAATTGCTCGCTTACAATGTAATCGACGAAGTAGACTATTCTTATTTTTAAAGCTATCTCTCTTAAACTCGTATTTCTTTAAATAACGTCAAGAACGAATAACATAAACGTGAGAACCTACATGAATAAAATAGATAAAAGTAACTATACATAAATTCGGCAATTATTATATATTTATTCGGCGAGTGAATTTTCATTTCCTTACTTTACACTGGAACAAGGCAGCGCGGGATACGGTATGAAAATGAAGATATAATTCCACGATAACAAAATGGAGGAAAAACTGTGATAATAATTAAAAGAAAAAAACGTCTGTCTATCAAAAAAATACTATTTTTTATTTTTTTTTTATGGGAGAGGACAAGGCAAACGAGCGTTCGGGTCACCTGATGGTAAGTGATCACCGCCGATCACGACCCCATGCAACACCAGAGGAGCTACAGGTGCGTTGCCAGCCTTTAAGGTGGAGATGAAGGGCACCGGGGCCCGGTATTACCTAATGCGAAACGCAGTGGCAAGGGCCACTACTTCACGCCGGTTTAAAATGCCGGGGGTGGTATTAAATCCGGTCGAGTCTGCCCATGCGTGTTGCCATTACTGGCGACGTGACTCTTCCACACGTACTTTAGTCGCCTCTTACGACACCGACAGTACCAGGGTGATATTCTAAGGCGGGACCACACGGCAAAATACAGTTGCATTCTATGCAAAAAAAAAATAGTTTTTTTTAAATTCAAATCGATGTACATATATAATTATTTAAATAGTAATTGTTCATTTCATTTTATTAATCGTTGTTGCTCACGATATATGTTTACTAATTGTTATATACAGGCTTTGTTTATGGGCGTGTCGCATGGCATTTGACAGTTGAATTATTAATTTAATATCTATAGAAATATTAAAAAGATGAATATTTTGATTGATTGAACACGCTAATCCCAGGAACTATTGGTTCTAATTGAGACAGACCTTTTGTTTTGTGTGGTCCATTTATATAGGACATTATTGTACGGAAAACGATAAAATTTTGTACCCACCACCCAATTACAGTTTATACGATTGTTGCATATCCAAAAATAAATATTTCGATCAATCAATAGAAAACAAATTGTATTATCCAGTTGAAGTCGAAATCGAAGCCCCGACCACCACCACCTACCGCCTTCTAATTAAAAGATGGTATCTCATACTGGCAGGAAATACATACAAAGTACATAAGTATGTTTGTTTAGCGCTAGTGGGTCAATCGAAATCGCCAGCACAAATGATTGACACACATTCTGTAGATGGCTAACGGGAAGGCTGGATGCTGATCGACATGTTGCCACACTGCTACCTTCAAACTGTGCAGAGGTCTTTGGTGTAATTCTTGTGAACATTGACATCCGTTCCCCACTAACCGTTTCCTTGTGGACTTGAGTGTTAATATTAATTAAACAAGATATGTATAAGCACTTGTTTAAAAATAAAAAATTACACTATAATAAATACAAATTTACATAATTTAAGTAGGTGAAACAGCAGACGTCTAGCGATAACATCGAAATGTGTTCTAAATATATATATATATATATATCAACACGTGCACTTTCGTTTCAGATGAGAGATAAAGTGCAGCAGAGACGCTCTACGTAGCAGTTAGCGCGTTTGAAGATCCTATTTAATGTCACTTTAACAGCTGTTAGTGCAAAAATGAGGATTTACGTTTTTATAAGTGTGTTGTTTTGTTTTAAGATATGGCGAAGAAAACGCTCGGCGGCCCAGCGTTTGATTGTAAACGGTTCTGGGTTTGTTTCCCGTCGGATGTTGTAAATTATTCGCTTTGATAATTTATTCCTTCGCTTTAGTAACTAGATAAAACACAGTTTTAGCCCACAGTCCGCCACTCAACCCGCAATATCTAGAAAATTGGGCGGTGAGTGAGGTAACTCACCTCATTCACCGCCCAGTTTTCTATGATAATAATCTTAGCCCCAGGTTGCTTATTATGCTTTAAGCAGGAGCATAAAGTTTAAAAAACCTTAAAAGGTTTTTGGATGTGCTAAGAAAAGCAACACACTCCTCTCTACCATCATTTAAAATATTTCATGTTTTGTCACTAATTAACACCGTGCTCTGTCTCACTAATCCAGTGAAGTATAAATAATTTAACAACAATGAATCTCCTAAAAGGGGAATCGAACTTAAAACCACCGTGCTTCAAGATTCAATACGCTGTAACTGCTTTAACATTAGATGCCAATCAATCTCTCCACCCGAGGGAAGCCACAATCAATATATCTCGTTAGAGAAAGAGCACACGTACAACGTCCGCTAGTAGCGTAGCTGGTTCCATACATAATACATAAGTTAGGGTCGCAGAACTGGCCGGCGGCGCCTGTCCTAATAAGGCTTTATAAGACTTTATATTGAACGAATGAATTGAAAAGTATATAGTTTATGTTAATATTAGTATTAAAGATCGATTATAATATAAATTATCTAATTTATATTTTGCGTAGTGGAAAGTTCCCACTTTTTTTACAAAGGGTAGAAAATATTGAGCTGCAGCATTTATTCCTGAGTGTGGAACTGTGGAGTGACACTTCAAAAATTGTAAAAAGTCTACAAAAACTATTTATGATGTTTATATGTATGTCGTTATTAAGTATATAATTTTTCCCATACCAAATTATAAAGTTGTCTTACATTATATTTCATTTTAGTAGTTCCTATAAAAGTATATTATATACGCCCTTGTTGAAAATATTTTTATTATGTATAATTAAATTATGTGATTAATTCATTGCGTCAGTCGTGGCACAGGGGCAAAAAGTAAAAGCGACTGGTTGTGGGTTCGAGGAAATGAAATAGTTACTTAAATTAATATTTCAACACACAATGCCTCCAGAATTCGGCGGAAAGTGGGGAACGTAGTGTCTGAACACTAGGTTCCCTCTGTCTGCCCCGCTGATCACGCATAATATCTCTCAAATTATGTGCGTGATACAGCGTGAAAGAAAAATAATAATAATAATAATAAAACCTACATACTCAAAGTGTTTCCACACATGGAATTTGATCGCGTCACTACACTCAAAGGGTATATCCAAACGGTACATACTCGCACACCCGTATACGGCGCGCCAGCCTCAGCCCGATCGAAAGCCACTCCGGCATTATATTAATTGGCCGAACACAATCGCTAATGTTTAATGTCTCTGAAGGCGGATAAGCTTTTTATCGTACTTTCTTTACATGTTTATGATTTATAAAATGTTATATTTATTTTGCTTTTGTGTGATGTCAAAGTTGACATTTGTACGCGCGAAGTCGCGCAATTACAGACTTGTGCTCTTAGGGATGCGTACGCAAAGAGCAAAACGGGACTGTCTCTGTCCCTCTGTCAGGCTGTATCTCATAAGCAATTATAGTTTAACAGTCGATGTTATATTTCTGTTGTCGCTATAACAAGACATACTGAAAAACAGAAGTCTATACATAGTCAAGCGCTCTCATACAACAAACATGTTTCTTTACCGTTTCTATAGATAATGGTACGGAACCTTAGATGAGAGTTCGACGCGCACTTGGCCGGTTTTTATTTTATTTTGAAAGTAGTTTTATAACTCTCTGATATAGCAAAGTAGACAGGAGGGAACTATCTAGGCCCTCTTTGCACTTTCCAAGCAATTTTGAGACATAGTTGCGTGTTGAGTGTCAGAAATCAATAACGCTTTTATCTTACAGAGTAGTGAAAAGATAATTTAAATAAAATCGATCATCTATGTGGTGATAGAACCCACACCCTCCCGCGTTAACAGCCGCACGCTCGTGCCGCTGCACCATGACGGCCTCTACTTGTTTGTCATCTTGAATTATTTGTCATTCAATCATAATGGTTTAAAAATGTGTAACAATAGGTATAATGTAGTCATCATTGAGATCGCTCTCAATTATTATATTATAATAACATTTTATTATATTATGGTCTAATATTATATTATACATTAGTTAAACCACGCTATTTCACAATATTATTGTAAGAAGTTTAAATTGACTCATTTACAAAATTCCAAAATAAATAATAATTGTTATTTCACAAGCCTTGAGACTTATGTAATAATGTATTTATAAGTATTACACATTTAGAGCAACAACGACTAAACTTATCCCGCACGTAGCAGGGTAAGCTGAGGGAACCTGGGAGCCTATTGATAAGACATTCCCTTCCAATTAAGACATTTCCGTTTCCCACTTTTTACGGAATTCTGGATACATAACGTGTTGGCTGACAGATCTCAACACTGTGATTTGTCTCGGCACCAGCTGGCGAGGTTACAGTCGCGTCATCGTGCCCTTGAGCCTTCATAGCCTCAAAAATATTTCAAATTTCAAATTTAATGAAAGTAATTAACAAGACAGTCTTGTCACCTATTTGGTTTGTTTTTTTCTCTATAAAAACGTAAACATAATTTTTACTGTCACTATTTACTATTTCACAACAAATCAATAAAACTAAAACACTGAACAGAGAAACAAGTGACTAATCACTGTCTTCTTTGCTCTAAGAAGCGTACAAAAACCGCTTTTAGTAGTAACCGCAGTATAAATCTCAAAATCATTCGATTCAAAGCAATACATACATACATTCAATATTGACTCGTCTACTTTCCAATAATTCATTAGGTCTCACTCATCTCGAAATTCTCACGTTTATTAAGTAGTTTTGTTTACATACGTTTGTACACTTTGGATGTGTTAACATTATTATATGACTTTACCGAAGTAAAGAAAGTGGGAGTTCATATTTAAATGATAAATTAGAAATACTTTAATAGAATTGACGACGTCGTGGCACAGTACGCGCGATATTTGTGTGTTTCAATCCCTTCGGGATAATAAAATATTATTATTTTTTTTTATTTTGGTAACGAGGCAAAGTACTGAGTTTAGTTTTGCCATTAAACAAGAAATATGTTTAGAATTTGAATTTGAATTGCGGAGTGGGGAACAGAACTGTCTTAACACGAGGCTCTCAGGTTCTCTCTGCCTACCCTGCTATGCGCTAGAAAAGAAAAGGTTAAACATACAATAAAGTTTCTTATGAAATAATTCTAGGCTATTTGGGAATAGTCGGTAGACACATAAGCTAGACTAATAGGTTCCGGGTTTGATCCCCACAAGATGACATATGACTGGGTTTTCTCTGCCTATCTAACATAGTAAAAGAGAAGTAAGTCGAGGCGCATCGACACAAGCTTGCGACTGTAAACGTGACAGATTCGATTCCCACTCGGTGTTTGAATGGCAGAGCAAAGAAAAAAAATATTAAATAAACATCGTCTTCAACTTTCAAAACACCACTAAAACATTTTATGTACTAAGAATTTAAAGGACATTTCTCTCGAACAATAAATATAAGAGATAACCCGGGATTATCTCTATTAGGGTAGGTCACTCGAGTTGTTTGATACCGCTCATACGGTACGCATGCAGTACTGCGAATTCCGACTGAATGACTTCATTTATTATTCGTCAGCTTTCAAGACAAAACAAAACTCCTACCATTTGCTTTTCTGCGAAGTTAAATATATTAATTATATTTAACACATGTGTGTCACGTGAGTGGGTTCGATTCCCACTCGGGGGAATGTAATATTTAATATTTTCATTCCCACGCTCAGACAACGAGACAAAACGGCGTTGGAATCCGCCACGGAATAAATAAATATTATATTTTTAAAATATTTTTGGTTATTTTATATTTACCTACTATCTACTCTCTACTATCGGTAGGTACTAGGGAGAATGAATGAAGCTGGTAAGGCATATTTTTTACAACAACCTATTACTAGACATGTTTCAAATAATGACCACTAATGTACTGGAGCTTTAGTACTCCTTTTTTTTTGGAACTTTAGTTCTTCTTTAAATTGTCGTATTCCCATTTCATATCAACAAATTCCAATAATAGATTTCGCCAAGTCAATCTCACTAACTTCTTGTCTATATAGCAAGTCAGGAAAATGGAAAAACAAGAAGGGAAAAATCTAGGATATATAAAATCTTTGTGAGACGTAGCGCTCGCTGGCTTTTTTTAGAGGCGTTGTCCAAAAAAACATTTGTATTACAGAAGTTAATTAAAAGGGAAGTATAACATAATTTTAATAAGCACACTCTTATTTTTTTTGGGCCTTGGATCTTATTACTGCAAGCAGGTACTTCATTTCCACATTATAACCATTACTACTCAGGTTTGTTGAGTGCAGACATTAAAAACCAATTTTTATTATTCAAATTGGCGAAACACCTATGTGTATATATTATAATAAAATTCAACAACAAAAACGCCAGAACAACATGAAAAGAAGAAGAAATAATTATAATTTTATATCACACTTCATACAAATTGAATAAAACCAGTAGTACAGGCAGAATAAGTACGGTTTTCACGCGATAACCCGACAGCGGTCACGCGTGTATTTATAAACGGCGCGCCGGCCACTCACTTAATGTTCGCATCAGAACATCTCCTCATGAAATATGAATGAATATGGCATACGACTTTTAAGTTATATTTTTCTGCTTATTTTCAAGGTAATTTGACATTGTCACTGTGATTTTTATTGTGATTCATGTAAATAAAATTTTCCATTCATATCTTCTATATGCTGGACCATATAAGAGATAACCATTCATTTATGTGATATAATGAAATCTGTTTACGTTATAACATTTCTTTAAGTCCCGTTATATTTCCCACATAAGGTCAGAACATGCGAACCTAGTACTAAGACATTCTGTTGCCATTCTTAAGTAAAGACACTTTCGTTCACCACTTTCCGGCTTATTCTAGAGACATTGCGTGTTCGGTGGCGGAACTGAACGTCGCAACTGATCTAGAAATAAAATGATATGTAAATAAATATACAATATACCTACATATTTTCACAATTCGTTATAATTAGACATTAATAAAATGAAGCATTAATAATAACTACTGGAATCTGGATTATCAAACATCTGTGGGCGGTAATGTTACCTAACAAGTTGAAGTGGTCTAGACATTGTAAATTGTAGCGGGCTCGATGCTTGGGATAGATTCGCGGCCACTTGTACCGTGTGGCGTATTTCCTGGCTTAGTGGGAACCGTAGCAGAGGCGGGTTCACAAGAAATCAAGAAAGTGAAACTAAAATGATCGATATTGAGTTCGTTACCCACGATACATATTTGAAAAGTGGAGTAGGGTCGCGCCATACCATAAGTTTTGCTAAAGTTATTCTGCAGAGTAGATTACCTTTCAATAGAAAGGTAATCATGAAAAGAAAACTTCCATAAGTTATTAGTATTTTTATATCTATCACATTAAATAACTGAAATCGCGACGGTTGTGGGTTCGTTTACACTTCGGGGAATAGTTCACATTTACCCGCTCTAGTAACAGACAACGCGGCGTTGAGTTCCGCCATACTACAAATAATATATCTAAAATTCGGCAAAAGTTGGAGAACGACGCATCTAAACTAGGTTACCTCTGCCTACCCTGCTGTATGCGATATAGAGCGTGAAGCTCTATAAAAAAAGTAATCACCTACGACAATTGAAAAAAAAAAACATTTAAATAAAGTGGTGCTTTCAGACACACAGTATTTATGTCGTCATAAGGCTGCAAAACCGTTTACAAGGTGTACAAGTGTTATGAACCTGGTGTTTTTGAGTGTAGAAACGTGCAAATAAAGTTATAAAAAAATTACAAAAAGAAAATAAATTATAATATACACGAAATTGAAATATTCAGCTCAGCTTTTTACGATTATTTCAAGTATTTTATAAAGTACGATATGAAAGAGTCGTCATTAAAATAATAATTAATAGTTGAGTTTTTAGGTTATGCTTTTTAGGGTTCAGTTACTCGAAAAGAAAAAACGGAACCGTTATAGGATTACTTTGTTGTCTTTCCATATGTCCATCCGTCTGTCGAGGTCTTATTTTTCTCAGGAACTCGTGAAGGTATCAATAGTCCCCAATCTTCCGCCAAATTTTCTCCAAATTGCGTGTTGGCTTGATATTAAATAATTTATTCTTCCAAATGGGAATCAAATCCATAACCGTCGATTCTACCACTGCAGAACGACAGCCATAAAATAAGTTTAATCATTAACTATCATTTGAAAGCTCAACTTACCATCGAACCGTTTAGCTTTCGAAGACAATATATCAGCCAGCTTATTAAGCTCACTGCGTAAAGCACCTTCTAGCTGGGACCGCGCTTGCAAAGTGAGGCGTGTGCGTGCACCGGCTCCGCAACAACCCTTGTTCAAGCACAGCTCTCCAGCATCTGGAAATATGAAATTACCTTTTAATTTGTATAGAAATATTGTAGGTATATAATCATACTATGATCAAACCTAAAGCATTTATTTGGTAATATATAACGCTCTTATCTCGGGAACTGCTTATTCGATTTTTTTTTGTGTTGAATAAATCAATTACTTTGTTAATAAACTTAAAGAGACCACATGAGTCCTTGTACCCGAGTACTGGACGGTAAAAAATCTAACTGCCAGTTTAAAAATAGTTATAATTAACTGGTGAAAGCTGTTACTAACTTACCATTAGTTATCTAGAAGGCAAGTTGCAATAATTATAGATCGTATAGTTATTTTATATTCCAGTTCTTAACTAAGGGCTAACTAAGCGGGCCCATTTTTCTTTGCAATGACAGTTTTATGGGCAAGCTTAATAAAATGTTTCAATTGAAACCTGTTGGGCAGCGGCAAATTTATTCATAGAGAAATTATTATAATAGATGTCACTGTGGTGCAATTGACGCTGTTGGACGCGATGGGTGTGGGTTGTAATCAATTGGCCATTTATTCCCAATTTTTCTATCTTAAAATTTCAATGTATTTATAGAAAAAATATCAAGCGCAATGTTTGACATCTTTAATTTAAAAAAAAAGAAATGACACGCTACTGTTGAGTTTATATCTATGGGTAGTTAAATTTTAGTTGTTTTCTAGTTTATGTATTAAGCATAGAACATTTATATACTATTTATATACTTAAGCGTAGTTTAGACATGACAAATTTAGGTAAAAAAACAGCCACTCGTAACACAAATTATCAGTACAGTATTTGAAATGACTTTAAGTATTGACGTTTCCTCCCCAAGCAACGTAATGCAATAAAACCCCACGGACGGATGTTTAAACTTATTTGGGTCCCGAAGTCACCCTCTCTCCATGGGACCCTCATCACTAACTCATGTGCGGACTCTATAAATATCTATCTACTTATCTATCTTTCTTTACCTACAAAATTATGTTTGGTTTAGTTAGATATATGACAGGAGGTAACTTTGATAGCTTTACGCTGTATCCCGCACATAGGAAGGTGGATAGAGGGAACCTGGGATCTAGTGTTAAGACACGCCGTTCCTGTCAAAACACATCCTTTTCCCACTTTCGGCAAAATTGATGAGTGGCTAAATTCGACGCAAGGGGCGTAGAATTTACCCATTTCAAAATTTACACAATTAACATTATTACTTTTTTTCTCTAGTTTCACGCTGTATCCCACATATAGCCGGCTGGGAAAAGGGAACCTAGATAGTCCGTTCTTATTATACTTTATAAGACTTTTGCAATTAATCAAAAAACTTGACTGTGTGCCTGTGTTTCCCGTAAACTACTTGCGTCAGTGGGTTTTCACAGAAATTGAACAAACATCCGGCCATCTCTGCCGTGATATTTCGAAGAGTTAGCCTAAAAATATTTATTGTAAATTTTTCAAATTTCCTCTTTGCGAGAGACGATTTAAAATGCGCTTAGAAATAAATATTTTCATTCAGATAATTTTCATGTTGTTTATCTTACTTGTATTGACAACATCAATATTACAGACAAAAATTATAAATTTCATGTCCTGTTTTTTAATACATTTACAAAAAATTAAATACTATATTTTGTAGCTTCGCACTTCTATTTCTATCGGGGTAGCCAGGGAGAACGGATCACTAAACCTTAGGGAGGAGTTACAACATATTTTCAGTCTTGGCTCTTTTTCAGTTCGTTCTCATTCTCTTAAGAATGTCCTCATACTTCTTTCCAAACACGCCTGTAAGAATATTTACCATGCATGAATATGAAATCGGACCGAGATCGAACCGTGACCGGAACTACAGTATCCTCCCAAAGGTCCACTGTCTTCAACCTTTCATACACGTCTTCCGAGGAGTCTCCATGCTGTTTACATGACCTACCCTCAAGTATCATCGATGGTAATATATAAATTTTGAACTACTAAGTCTCACTCCTTTTCAATATCACAAAAACACAATATCCATTGTTCAACAGTAACATTATATGAAACAATAACGTCTTAATTAACGCAAATCCTTTAGAATTTCGATAGCGTTATTGTACGAGGTCGTGCCCGCTGTCGACGACGCGGGATAAGCCGGGATACAATTTACATAATGCTAAACGATTTTAATCGTTATGCGGCGGTAATAAAGTTTGACGTGTTCCGTGTGATATTTGGGGGGGTCAATCTCAATTAAAATTGTAGTGCAAGTTAAAAGTGACGATAGTTTTGAGAAATACGTTAATTTATATGATTATTTTATATTTATTTATATTTTATATTACTATAAAATAAAGAGGCTGTCGTGGCGTTTGAAAGAATTAATATATGTATTTATATAAATATATAGATACTTGACTTTACTGTGCAAAGCCAAACGAAACACTTAAAAAAAAATTGTTTTGAAAGTAAACTCGATTTAATTGCAACTAATTAATTAGGCTGTCTATACTAATGAAACAAAAAAATATAGCTTTTTGTGTTTAGTATAGCATAATGCATCATCCATCCTTACAGCTATTCATTCTAAAAGTTTTTTTGACACTATAATGCTTAAAAAACGTTACAGTATTTACAATCATTTTTATTCAAAATCTCGTTGTAATAACATTAAAGTTAATAAAATAGAAGAAACACAATATCTATCAACACATTACTTAACGTATAAGGAATGAGACGTAGTGTGTTAACTCTAACTTCCTCTTGCCTAACGTGCTGTGTGCGTGATACAGCGTGAACTTTGTGTAAAAATGAAAAAAATATATATATATTAGTGATAATAAATATATAGAAATTGTCGAGTCTTTCACTTGTACCACACAAGCACCACGGATACATAGGGCGACAGACACGCGCAGCCACAGGCCTTTGATATTATAATATTTACCAAATCTGAAGGGACGTGACGAATTCGAGGGGCTGATCTCGCTTTACGATCTACTCAATTGGTTTTTAAATGTATGTGAATATTATGATTTTATTTTACGGCTCCTCATTTTGTATGGTGTGTGGAATGAGGTCGCCGTGGCGCAGAGGCACAAGGGCGTGACTGTAACGCGGCGGTTGTGGGTTCGATCCACATTCGGGGCGAATGAATTATTATTTATTATTAGTATTTTGGTATCGTCCTTTTGGTACTACGGCAAAAGCCATACGTTGAGCTTCACCACTCAACACAAAATACCTCGAAATATACAGCGAAAAGTGGGGAGCGACGTGTCTTAACCCTCTAGGTTCTCTCTTCATGCAGGACGTCTGCTATATGCTGGATATAAATGCTGTTGTATTTTAATGAGTTGGAATTAAAACAGTTTTCTATACATTGAATTTAACTGTGTAGTTAAATATATCTACTTCTCGTGTTCTGGAGTAAATGGAGACAAAGCACGGATTGATTTCTGCTCTCAGACAGGTAATGTATCTATTGTAATACAATATCTAAATAACCTTAAAATGCAGATACTCTTTTAATTTTTTAACAACACGGAAATGGAAAGCGCGTTGAAAGCTCAATAATATGTTATGTTTCGCTTCACTAACAGATTATATATAATTTTTCTTGTTAATTTAGTAATATGAATTCAAATATACAACTAAACAGATTTAACCACTTCTGGGCCACCGATGAAGCTGATTACTGTCAAAAGTAATATAAACTTTAAAATCTAAACTAAATGAAACAAGACACAAGTAATTTCAACTTTAATTACTAAGTAATAAGATTCATTTTAGTGCAGTTCACATGTAAAGATATATGTTAATCAAGAACGTGAGGCGTGAGCTTACTGATAAATCCTAATCTTCGTATGTCTTTATCAGCGCCAAGTCGGACGGTGCTACTAGGAAACACTTGTATACTTATATAGTATACTATACTACTATAGTATACACTATTTTTTCACATCTTCAAGTGCCGCATCACTCTACATTTAATGGTGCGTAGCTACCGGAGTGTCCTAGCACTAAATTTCCTCTTATCCTGCTATGCAAGTAAAACAGATTATAAAATTATAAAAAAAATCACATAATACTTTTAATGATTGTAGTATTTTAGTCATATTGTTCTTGGTTCCCGCTTTATGGCACGGTGGCAAGGCGTAACTCAACGCCGCGTTTAATATAAACATTATAATAATCAAATTATTAAACGTTCCGTTAATTGCCTTAACAAATAATTCAGAAACGTATCTATAAATAAGAATAATATTTCCAAGTTAAATATAGATTCACGTTCTTAACGAGTGAAGCCACGTGGGACACCCACCGCGCTATAACACTGTCATGGTTAAGCTTAAGTAAGCTGGCGGTAGAACAATTAATCATTTTTATCAGAAAGTTACAATATAAACAAAGATATACAAGGGTTTTAACAATGGTAAAAGAATTTCGTCGCTTGGTATGAAAGTATAAATTAATACTTGAAGAGCTTGTGTAGAATACTTGGAAGGCTTCCAAATGGTGGGGCTTCAAATTTTGCAACGTAAAAAGCATGGGGACATGTATGAAAAGGTTGCTGACGGTGGACGAGGCGAAAAAGGTATGCAAAGATCTTAGTAATTGACGCTCCATTTTCGCATTGAGTGTTCGATTCAAAGAGAAATATTTCAAATTAATCAGTTCAGATAACAAATCTCAAGTCAAATTCGGTGGAAAATGGAGAATGGGTGACAATGTCTGAACAGGGAACGGAGTGTCCTAATACTAGTTTCTCAGGTATCCTTTGCTCACCGTGTTATGTGCGGGAAACAGCGTGAATCTAAAAAAAAACTTAACTCTTTACATACAGAACAACACGCGGCCGATGCACATCTTCATAATGTAAATACAAAATTAAAAATTCCAATCTCAGTTCAACATGTAAATGTACCTCTGCCGTCTCTATCATCGACATTCGTAAACAAAGCGAAGTTACGAAAATAGGTCTGGTATGATTTAGTATGTCGAATGCCTGAAGCTGTTTCCACCCCCGCTCTCTCTAATCTCGTCTAGGCGTGATGTTGAAAAAACAAACATTCTTGATAATATTAAACATGCCTGCCTGTGAATTCAGGATGAGAAATGGTGGTTTTTTTTTTTAGAAAATTATAAATAATATAGATTTACCTATACTTATTATAAAATTATAACTGTACATGGAAGATTTTAGAGAATGTCCTATTTATTGGGGAAATTTAATATTGTAATGATTCCCAAAATAGTTGGATTCGATTCTGATAAGGTTCTCAGGTCCCTCTACTCGGTTCTGCCACAGATAGCAACAAAAAAATAAGTAAACAAAATTTTCACTTTATATAATCAAATCAATTACAGTGACGATAATGAAAAATCATTAATATATTTACATACAAACACATATCTCAAACGATCCATCAAACATTTTAAGGTCAATTTGATTAACAGATACTTACTACTACGGTATTAAATAATATAAATTATCTGTGGTCATTTTAAATTGGGTTACAGAAAAATTAAAGCCAGTTTAAATTAAACCAATATTGCGTGTATTGAAATAAGTTAAAGTATGTGAATTAAACATTAAGTTTGGTGGCGTGGCGGCACGGTGTAAAAGACAACGGAGAGGAGAAAAGAGTGATTCAACACTACTTCTCCCTACCCTGCTGTATGGGGATCACAACTGAAAAAAATATAATAGTACTTCTACGTATGTAGGTTCATTTCGTTTTATTTAATTATTAATCTTATGGATAAAACACTTGTGCTGCTTTATCTGTAAGACTAATTAAAAACATCGTCGAGAAAACTTAAAATATTTCAAACAATAAAACTTTTCAGACAACTTAAATTAACTGCACTGTAGTAATAAAAGAACGATTGAGATAAAGTCAAGAACTTAGATATCTTAAATAATTTTGTTATATTGTAGCCAAATGATGCAATTTTTTTTTTGCAATGATGCAATCTTGCTCACATACATTTACAATATTTGTAGGATACAGGGATTAGTATCTTGATTCAAAGGATTCTGAAATATATTTATCCAGACATAGCTTAGAATACCAACTCAGAGCGCTATATTGTACATAATATATTTGTTCTACGACTAGACGAATATAATTGCAGTCACTGACTCCCCCTTCCATCAGGTTTGATTGCGTTCCTTTTGCGAGGGAACGCTGGGTGCCTCCAGGCAATACTTAGATATCCTTCTGTTTTTTTTTGTAGTAGATATAGTTTTTGAGGGGTCATTTTTTTCATTCCAATATGTGTTGAGTAAGAGACATCGGTTTTGATATTTTATTTTCTAATAATTTCTCTATATATTAAGTTCCAATGACACTATAATGTTTGGCTATGGATTTGTACTAGTGGAACTTAGTATATATTTACTCTTAATACATCTACAAGCTAAGCTGCACAGAAAAAAAAGTATTTCCATCCAAGATACCTAGGGCGATTTTACTAGACTATGTAAAAATTTATAATAAAAACTTGTCGAATCGAATCTAGAACCAAGACTTATAGGCTCACACCTAATTGAGCTGGAAAAGCGAAAAATATTAAAATGTTTCATCAGATTTTCCTACAAATATCATCCCAGAGATTTTTTATATTACAATCGACTTTTTCATAAGACCTTCTCGCGTGGTTAATAAGGCGTTGGCAAAAAATAAATAAACAAAGCTCTTTCCTTTTAAGCTTTTTCGTAGGGGTGGAGAGAGTCGGGCAATAATTTCATTGAATATTTCTCCCCTTGACTCGTCCTATGAAAGCTCTCAGAATGGTGATTTTAAATCACCCTCCATTTATTTGAAAGTGTCGAATAATAATCCTTATCACGGTGTATTGTCTGACGCAAATTAGCTGTTTGTTAGTTATTGTAGACGCAAATATGTATAAACATTTAAGATTTTGTTATTTGTAAATAAATTATTTAACCTTACTGTTGAAGATGTTTGGATAATGCACTGGAAGACGATCGTAGCTGGTTTTAACCCCTATGTTCACTAGGTTCTCTCTGCTTACCAAAATCCAAATCACCACCACCAAAATCACCGCCACTAATATCTGCAAACCCTAAACTTGAATGGTTTACCAGTTCTAAAGAGTTCCAGTATTCAAATAAATAACAAAAATAGTAAATTGGTAATTTTAATTACTATAAAATTTAAAAATACAACTATATAGTAATTATAAAAGCAAAAACAAAGTTTCAAACCATAGGAAACTTCTAATCGACTCATGTCACGACTTATGATATTATTAGCGAATTAACTTATCTATATTAAACTGATAACGACTTTGGGATGGGACGTTGTTATTTAATATGAATAGTTCCAAATAACCTGTCATCCCAAACTAATAATGGCAAATTGACCTATTGAAGGCATTAAGTGAGAAACAATAGTGGATATAGCATTAAGTTGTTAATGGTGTGACGTGAGGAAATGCCGATGGGGGGTTTTAGAAAACTATGATTATAGAGGAAGAGACCACCGACGTTTTATGATGGGATGGTCATTTAGTAGATTATATAGTGACATTAATAGCTTATGTCAATTTTATCTTTTTTATTATTTGTGCAATGGTCATCTGTTATTCAGCCAAATAAAGTTGCGTTCCAGAATATTTAATCTGCGTTAAATTGAAATAACGGTTCCGTACAAAAGTACACAACATTAAAAGTAAGCAGTTACGTTACCTACATTAATAAAATAACTAAAGTTTGATATCTCTTTCAAATTTCATATCCAATCAATATAGTTATTACTTTTAGTAGTTTACAGTCTCTCGACGGACAGACAGACGGTAACTATCATAATACTGGCTGTGAAGTATCGAAAGTGCTATTACCAAACATTACAGTCCAAGTAAAACATAGTTTATCCGAATGGTTCACATAGACTTGTGGAAGAAGAAATCGATGCAATGAGCGTTGATTAATAAATTTGTTAGGGTTCCGTAAATTACAGACAATTATAAGATTGATCCCCGGCGCGGCACAAAGGTGTACTGTAATGCGACGGTTGTGGGTTCGATTTTCATTCGAGGAACTGATATATTTATTTAGGTTTATATTTCCATTTTCTTCGCTCTGGTGTCGAGGCAAAGCGCAGCGTTGTCTTCTGCCACACGCCTCCAGAACTCAACAGAATGTGGGGAACGGAGTGTTAATATTAGGTTCCCTCTGCCTACCCTGCTTTGTGCGGGATACAGCGTGAAGCTGATAAATAAAATTATTGATATTAACAATGAAATAAAAAATTTCTGCCTCGATTTATATTTTTTTTGTTCTTGCTGTATTTAAGCCTATCAGGCACCATTTACTATTCAATATTTCTACCGAAGTCATTCCTCAGCTGTAACTCGTAAAATGTGAAAGTTTCTTTAAAATAACCAACTTTCTACATTACCAGTAAATTTTATTAAGGCTTAGAAAATTATTATTTAATTATTTCCAATATATTTGTCTTTGAAGTTTATTAAATGTTTACAAATATTTTATTAGACCGTTTTATGTATATATTCAAAAGATTAGTCCATCCTTAAAAATAAGATAAAAGTATGTTAGCCATAGAATGGGACGCTGCGGTCATAATTACGTGGACCACCCGAGAGATCTCACTCTAGGGCCATTATATAACATTGGACAATTCGGTCATCAGACAAGAAGCCGCGTTAATATTCAATTATCATTTAAATTATAGAACATATATTTTAATCTATAATAAGTCTACAGTCTAAATTGTAATTATCTTTAGTTCCAAGACAAAGTCCGGTGTTGAGAACTGCCAATCAACGTACATTGTCTGGAAAATTGGGTTCCCTGTGCCATATCCGCATAAACGTAGGAATGAAATATTTGCGATTAAATATATTTTATTTTCTCAAAAAAAAAAAGAATATTTAAAGTATTTCATTGTATAATCTAAAAATATATATTTCTGTATATACGGTAATTTTTTTTCAATTCGTCGCTCTGTTAACTAAACACGCAATGCCTTAAGAATTTTTCGGAAAATGAGGAACGGATGTGACTTAATTTTTTTTTTTATTTATGGGAGAGGACAAGGCAAACGAGCGTTCGGGTCACCTGATGGTAAGTGATCACCGCCGCCCACGACCCCATGCAACACCAGAGGAGCCACAGGTGCGTTGCCAGCCTTTAAGGTGGAGATGAAGGGCACCGGGGCCCGGCATTACCTAATGCGAAACGCAGTGGTAAGGGCCACTACTTCACGCCGGTTTAAGATGCCGGGGGTGGTATTAAATCCGGTCGAATCTGCCCATGCGTGTTGCCATTACTGGCGACGTGACTCTACCACACGTACATTAGTCGCCTCTTACGACACCGACAGTACCAGGGTGATCCTATTCTATGCCGGGACCACACGGCTAAATGGAGAGTTTTAATCTTAACATTAGAGTCTCAGGCCTACCCTGCTATATGCGGGATAGAGCGTGAAGTTGAAAAAAAAATCTACACAAATATTTATACAAGTATCCTCACATCAAGGTGTTATTTAACTTTATAGCACCGCGTTTTATGTGTACTTAACCAACTTACATATTCTGAGATTGCATTTTATTTTGCTGTAAAAGCGACTTTGTTGCACTTTAGCTTTGTTAACTTAATGGTAATCTTAGAGGACGCCGCTATGCGAGGTTGTATATACTTATTAACATAATAGAGTGGGTAAAGGGTCAAAGGGTAAAATTATAAGATTAAGATAACCGAATAAAATTAATTAATAATTGAATATATTAATAATGTTTTTCGTAATTATATAATTAAGAGACTCAGCGCATTTAGCAATTATTATATTTTTTAGCCTTCAAAACAGACTTAGTGTTAATAATTTACTCATTTATTTAACAAACATAAAAATCAACTTCCCGCTAAATTATTGAGACATTGCGTGTTGAGAAACTGAACTCACCACCACGTATTCTCTGGATACTAAAGCGAGTCTCCTCTGAATGGGAAACGAACCCACAATAGTTGCGTTTATATTGAGACATTGTGCCACTGCGCTACGACGGCCTCAACAAACAAAAATATCGACATGAATATTTATATATAGGCCTGTATGAATATGCAATATATAAGTATAGCAAGTATAAGTGAAGTGAAATTCTTGGAACAGGTACGAGGGGCGAACGGAAACTAAAATTGCGCGGAACGAGCAAAGCGCGTGGTCACAGACGAATGCATTGAGGAAGTATTCATGGTACCTATAATCAGTCATAATATTGTAGGATCATGATAATATTTGCATAATATTTTGTCTTTAGTAAAACTAGCTATCGTTAATTTACCTCAAACTAATATGAACCTGTTATCTTTGCTATCGTGTCTTGTAACAAGATAAAGCGCGGCGTTGAGGTCCGCTGCACAATACGCAATGTCTCAAAGATTAGGCGATGGAGAACGAAGTGTCTTAACACAAGGTCTAGTGTAATTAAGTAAGTAAAGGGGGCTTGGCCTGTTATTTATTTATTTTTTTCTACTTTAAAATTTGTTAAGCATAAAAATTTAATTTATAATAATTGTTAGTTTTATAAAATTGTACATTTTCAAATCGATGACAAAAATCACTCTAGTCAGCTCTTCTCATTAGAACTGCCTTTCGAGCACGCTGTAGTTTTCAATGACACGAAGCAATATATAGTCTACATGAATACAGAATATTTTTATTAAAATTTGAAGAAAATATTAATATTTGAAACACAAATTCAAATATATCATTATGTAGAGTGGCAATCGGAACCTACAGCCAAGTCGCGTTTACAGTCGCACGCTTGGGCGCATGCGCCACGCCTGGCATACATATTAATAAAAATTTTAATATCGTAATTTATATCATATAAAAGAAATAAAAATCCGGAACAAAAACTGTTAACCGTCACACACGACGGAGTCTCCGGAAATGGGCGATGTAACAAATTATAGTGAACTATATCATAATAGTATTTATACTTACCGATTTTAATATATTAAGTGTTGATATATATATAATATATTAAGTTTAATATGTTTTTTTTATTGTATTTGTTAAACATTATTATGTAGTTTTGTTCTAATAACATATTGATTATTGAGTTTTAATATATTTTTTTCTACAATCATAGGTTTTTTTATGAAGAAGGATTCTGAAATCATATCACAATTTACCGAATTCTTGAGATAATAGAAAGAAATTCTTATTTCATAATTTCCTAATCAGTTTCATCTTAGGATTTAATTCGTGGCGTATTCGTCATATAGATAGAAAATCAGCTTCACGCTGTATCCTGCACACAGCAGGTTAGGCAGAGGGAACTTCGTGTTATGACACTCCGTTCCCCACATTCTGCTAAATTCTGGAGGCAGAACTCAACGCCGCGCTTTGCCTCGACACCAGAGCGAAGAAAAAGAATAATAAACGGGAACAAATATTTCACTTTCGCGAGTGGGGTACGAACCCACTACCGTCGCGTTACAGGCACACCCTTATGCCGCTGCGTCATGACCGCCTTATACATATTCTCTATTTGCTAAACACGCAATGTCTTAAAAAATGGTAAACATAGTGTCTTAACACTAAGATTCCATCTAGCTATTTTTCTAAATGCGACATACAGCGTAAAACTATAAAAAATCAACTTTTAATAGTAGTCTAGTACTAAAGAAGGTTAAGAACCCCCATTCAAAGTTTATTTGCCCGCATCTCGCACGGTTAATCGAAACGCCGACAGCCTCAGATTTATGAAGTGGCTAATATCCGCTCGCCATCAGGAAGATCGCACTTGACTTAAGAACGTATCTGATAAGCAAATGAGAATCATTACGGTGAGATTGTGAATGAGATGACCGCGTGGAGGAGTGTGTGACTGTAAACGTGATTGTTATCGTATTTTTATAAGCAGAGGGAACTTGGGACTCTATGATTTGGAACGATTAATAGATCTTCTTTTCGCTAAATTTATCTCATCTACAGGTCTAGATTTTTTTTAGGACTAGTTCAAGAAAAAATCCGGTTAATCTAGAATTATTAAATTTGGTTCGATTCGGTTCAGGAAAAAATCAGAAAATTATATATTTGTATTTAAATAAAAAAATAATTATCTTAAAATAGAGGCAAAATTTGGTATTAAAGCCGCTAGCTAGTTCAAGTGAGGTATCAGATGAAAGGGCTGTGGATAAGCTGAGCCTGGATTTTAGTTATATAGCTTGAGACCTCTAATTTTTGTTAAGAAACCTTCGGTGGGCGAATTGGACTCGCGCTTGTCCGGTTTTTTGTTTATCAGTCAGATATTTATCAAATACGGCATGATAGTTGTAAAAAACCGATTAAAGTACATCTAAAATTAACAAAATAACAGTAAATTACTTAAGATGTGTTCATATAATTTAACCAATTAATCACCCCAACTTTAACGAAGAATACCCAAAGTAACTCACAAGATCGGCCACGTGTATCAACGACCTAACTGTAATCAGACCCTCGGATCTAATTAAAGCCTTTCAGGGTCCCTAAACGATCAATCTTCGTTCTGAACTTCCTTTGCCTTTTATACCGACCGATATAGCCAATTTCATTCGAATGCCTCGTCGGTACGTCTAATTATAAAGAAATCCTCGAATGCGTCATCCTTTATACATCCGAAGGGAATCTTGGAACAGGCACTTGCGAAATAAAAAAAGAAATAACGGCGTTCGGCGCATACCATTTTGCAACTTGGAATCGTGATTCTTGGAGGTTTACGGTTTTATAATTATAGTTTTAGTGCTTATATGTAAATTCGATTTTAATTTGGAAATATTAGATATGAACACTTTTGTTGTAGCGTCACGTTCGCAAAGCGCGACGTTGAGTTTATCCATTCAATAAGCAATGCCTCTAGAATTCGGGGGAAATTGGAGAACGGAAGTGTTTTAACGGAAATGGTCCATAACATTAGGTTCCCTCTGCCTACTCTGCTACGTGCGGGATACAACGTGAAGCCAAAAAAAAACAACTTTAGACATAGAAGAAATATTTATAAGAAAATGAAACACCATTTTGCTGCACCTTTCTCAAAAAGTACAGCTTTAAAACAGCCTTTCCTCATATAAAAGCTACTATTTCAAAGAAGCAATTAAATATTCCTTCTACACAGCGAAACTGGCAACACTTGACGTATCGGTTATCACGCGGAAGATCACGCCACGGGGCCACGAACCTCAAAAGCATATCTCCACGTGGTGTGAAATGTGACATTAGAGTCACATCCACCCCACTATCTAAAAACCATCTCACGTCTCATACAGAAATTCCCTTATTCACAATGTGAAACTAAAACTATATGAATAATACAAATATAAGCGTCCGTTATGTAGAAATAAAGGCGAAACTTCTTTGAAGGTATTTCTAAAAAAAAAATCTTGTATTTTGTCCAGAGTACGGTGTTATTGTTTGAACCAGACTTTATTGTTATGCAGAGTCAGCTACATTCCGGAATATTGAATTTATTACTTTTTCTTATTCCAAGTTATAAGCCATTTAAATACGTTAAATGGTCTACTGCGTCCCTGCGTTACTATCTTAAATTATTGTTAGGTCGTGACGTCTTGGATTTAGAAGGAGAGTTTCTTATGGTCGATTTCTAGGTATTCTGAAATTCTTGCAGAGATTTACATTACCTTTGCCATCTATTTTTAACCCAAATATAATAAACCGGACTATTAGACCACTACTTGGACTTTTACGACTATTTTTTTTTAGTTTTTTCCAAAGAAAATCGAGACGTTGTCTTTACAAACTACAAGGTCTTATTTTTTGTTGTCAGCAGCAGAATAATTCATGCCCCTGAATGGCAATTGAACCCATAACCGTCGCGTTTACAATAACCTTGTCTCACCACGCCCCAACGACGTCCAGTAAGTAAGATCTATTAAATAGAACTACTTTGGCTTAACTGAAATTAAGTTGAGAGACTTTTCAATGTAATGAGTAACTAAACGACTCATACACTATTTTGTGAATCATCAAACTTTATTATATATGACAACAACGATTCTTAATATCAAAGTAAACGACAAAGTAAGGATAATGAATAATAGTTTTTCCTTTATTTTTACTTGCAATGGAGCGTGAAGTATTTTTATTTTAGCTTCACGCTATATCCCTCACATAGCAGGATATTCAGACCAGGGAATCTAGTTCTAGTTCAATTGCCCGCTCTCCGCCGAATTGTAGATGCTTTGCGTGTTGAATGGCGGAACTCAACGCCGGTGAAGAAAATGATGTAATTTATTATTACTGTTACAAAACCAAATGATCAAATAGCGCTTATGCTGATTGTCCCAAATTAATACAGCCTCGGAATGAGAACAATTGGCCGTTATCGTGATTTATGCCAGAACTTTGAACTTTTGATAGTTAATATTACTAAACGTTGCGTGTACAACAACAAATACTCTGTCAATACTTGTCAATAGCGCCGACGACGTGCGAGATACGTTATACGCGGAGTGATTATACAAACTAGGACGACATCGTTGTATGTATAGTTAAAATTTATCTACACACGATGGTTTGGGTTTCGAATCCTGCTTAAATAATAAATTGAATTTAAGAATATCATGTACGAGAGGCGCTGTCACAAATACTGTTATATTAAAAGAGCAAAGCGAGCTAGGCGATGTTAAGGCGAAAAATAATATATACTTATTTAATTAATTTCTAACAAATAATAAGAATTAGAAAAAAAATCGAAAGTCACAAAAAAATAAACCATAGATAATAAAAAATAAAACGCCGGTTAGTGAGAGACCTATTTCCAGAGTTGAGCAACCTTTTTAATCTCGGTAAAAGCTCTTAGCATTCATTCGCACGTACTCAACGATCGTGTTGTTTACCTTTTATTATCATGATATGACATTT
This sequence comes from Heliconius aoede, assembly GCA_037355905.1. Lineage (NCBI taxonomy): Eukaryota > Metazoa > Arthropoda > Insecta > Lepidoptera > Nymphalidae > Heliconius > Heliconius aoede. The sequence goes on along the minus strand of JBAIZZ010000165.1, from coordinate 1,078,543 downwards.
TTTGTGTGAAGTCTAAAACACTTTGTAATTTCATTAATAGTGTACCAGGCAGAAGTAAATATATTGGATTTACTAGCGGCACACGCGTGACTTCGCTCGCTTAGAATTATTGTTATATTATAGCCAAATTAAATAAAATGTTTAAATATATTTTTTTTATAATAGTAGTAATATAAAGCTATATTTCTTTAAAGTTATATCTAAAATAATTCAGTTGTGTTTGCGTGATAGTGGAACAAACGTCAATTCTCACAGACTATCACATTTACGATATTAGTAGAGAGTAGGATTGCCTTGATAGAATAATATTTATATGTAAATTTCGTTTTATTTGTACATGATTCTATATTATACAATATTTTAATTTGGTGTTAAGAGTTAAATTTATTGGTTATAACGAATTATTTAATTCGCATTATCCATGAAAGTAAATAATGACTGTGGACAAAGTGATAACTACTATATTGTTTATCTTATATATATATTACGGAACGAGAACAAATAGACCGAATAAAAATGTTGATTCAGCAGCTTCACGCTTTTCACGCATAGCAGGGATGACAGAGGAAAGCCTATTGTCAAGACACTCCTTTCCCTAATTTCCACACATTTCAACTCAACGCCGGACTGTGTCTAAAGTAAAAATGTTTACACAAATCAAATATAAAAAATACAGACTAGTTATTACATCAAACTTCAAAACAAAAGACAACAAAGATTCACTCGAAATAGACCCTAAACGGTAAAACACGTTTTATGACGCACGCAAATTAAAAGCAAAAGCAATAAACTGGCAACAGAGATACAGTACTTGTACACAGTCTAGGAACAGATTTCAAAGCGCAGTCGTTCTGACTGTACAGCTGCATACGTTTTTATTAACCATTGTTCGTCGAGCAATAGCAGACGGTCTATCTGACCGGTAACTTTGTACATTTTTTATGTTGACTACATTGCCTGGTCTGTATCGTTAAAGTTATGATGATGACCTGTTATAAAAAATATTCATTCATTAATATATGTTTTTATTATCTGTGAAGGTCGTCTATTATATCGTACATAGTTTTTAAATAATCTAAAAACAAGCAATAAAAGGTCCCTTATTTTCTTGATAAAGCAATTTAAGTTGTTATGCAAAATATTATAAATTTTTATTATTAATAAAACATTTAAAAGCCAATACTCGTTTAAACTAACAAGTTTGTTAACCCGCACTTAGCCTCTGTGTGTTAATTACTCTATGCAGGAAATGTCACTTCAGAGGATCGTTAGGCGCCTATGTTATGTCTGACAAAGGATTTCCACAAGATGTAATAAAAACTAATTGTGTCCATTGAGTTTACGTGTAGTAAATGTTTGATTATATATTTTTTATTTTCACGGTGTATCCCGCACGCACATGACAAGTAGCCCTGGAGAGTCCTTTAATTTAATTATGTTTACTTTGAAAAAATATAAACGTTTTTTTAGCTTCAAGATAGGCAGAGCAAACCTGAAAAACTGAGTGTTAAGATACTCCGTCAAACATTCTGACACTTCCGTTACCTATTTCTTGAGGCATTGAGATGGAAAACTCAACGCCGCGTTCTGCCTGGTTACTAAAACGAAGAATTGAAAATATTTTATAATTCATTCTCTTTCCTTCAGTGGTCGAACGGTCTCTAATAGTGACAAATGTGTGAAGATGTAGTATATAATAGATTTGCTAAAAGAGTTAAAACATAATCGTTCCCTCGAATGGGAGAGAACCCACAACCATCGTGTTAACTAAATATAAACGATTACCCACAGCGCCACGACGGCCTCAATTTATATTCAATTCAATAAAACAAACTCAAAATGGATTACAAAATTGACAGCAACATTACTTACAAGAATTACAAGAATTTCATTATAACGTCAGCGTACTAAATAAACGTTTGAATTTGAGTTTAACTCAACGAGAGCGGGCGTCAAGAAGTTTGATACAAATTAGAATTGTTTATGAACTAAAATTACTTCGCTCGGTCGCAATTTATGACACAGCAAAGAGTTCCAAACTCTAAGGAAAATTTCAGTCATATAATATTCAGAAAAAGCAACTCTGAATTATAAAAATGTATATTTTAATGTAAGATGCAGGATATTTTAAGGCAAAGCGCGTAAACTATTGAATTCAGCCACTCAATACATATGCATGCAAAAAGCAGCATAAATTGGGAAACGGAACGGACACAGTAATAGAACGCTAGGTTCCCAGGTTCCCCCTGCCTACCCTACAATGTGCGGGACACATGGCAAAATAACATTAATCAGTAAATGGAATATGTAATATAAATCATTATCTACAAAGATCCTGTAAATGGCAACGATATGACCTAAATGACCTCCCTCCAATCTACACAAACAGGTCGAAGCTTTGGCCTTACTATATAGGTGAAGTGCCACTGTAGAGCCTTTGTGGGTAAAATGTACTCCACCAGTCGGGGGCAGATTGTAAATTTTATTATCATACTATATTAATATGATGTAAGATGTTTTTTTTTCATTGGTAGAAATTTCTCTGGTCTCCGTTTTTCGTAAGCAAAGATTTCGTAAAGAAACCTAGAGAATATGTCAGTATTATTAACTTACTATAGTAAGAATAAATTGTACTAAAAATTTATAACTTTGAGTCCGAATGGAAATCTTTCTTTCATTTGATTTGGTTAGTTTTGTTTTAATTTTCTTAAAAAGACGTCAATTATATTAGGATATATTTAATTTGTGCCTATCACTTTTGACATTAAAAATATTATATATATATAATTTTGTCGTTCCAGTAGACGAATAAGTCGCATCCGTCTTCACACGTATTTATATTGAGGCCTTCGATTGCTCATCCATCTTCAGGAGCCAACACATAAAAATTTCAATACTTCATACAAATAAATCAAAATAAATAAATCTAAGAGTTTGTAATTAATTATATATTATTTGAAACTTCATTCGAGGATAAGAAAAGTACTTTTTACACACTTTTGTCCTAGCTTCAAGCAAGAAGCAAGGTAGGAAGAGGGAACCTAGTGTTTGATCACTCCGAATTCGGTTTCCACTCGAAGATTCACTGTGATAACGAAGTAATGCGTGATTTTGAGTTCTGCCAGCTCACGTAATATTTATAGAGTGTATTAAGGAACACAGGTGTCTTAAGGGGTACTGAGTGTCTTAATGCTAGATTCTCTGTGCCTACTCTACTATGTGCGTGATACTGCGTGAAGTTATAAAAAAAATGGCAAATCTGATAAAAGAAAAAAATAACAAAACATTGAAGTAAAATTTCAAAGACATTCTTATCCTTCCTCTGTCCTCAGTAAAACCGGAAAGCACGAACAGACTTAAAAAAAAAAAACAATAAACAAACAATAAAGAGATACTCATCTCATACATAAGGTAAGTAAGTAACTTACAGAACACCATTCATCTCTTAATCTCAATTGATCGAAGCACCATTTTACCTGAAAAAAAAAACACATTTTTAAAATATCTACAATTTTACTTCACATTTCAACAGTTACATAGACATATTGGTGTCCACGTGAAACCGTTTAACGTTATCGCCCACGAGGACTGTATTAAGGGCGTCGGGATTAGCGGTCAGATTACTACAACGTTGTTACAAAACCATAAAATATGGATAATATTGTGTAAGGAGTATTATTATAGTATTTTTTTTACTATAATATATATTCTTTTAAGCTTCACGCTGTATCCCGCACATAGCAGTGTATGCAGAGGGAGGCTAGTGTTGAAACACTTCTGCTTCCCACTTTCCGCCGCATTCTGGAGGCATTGCATGTTATATGGCTATATATATGCATGGCTTAACTCAACGCCAAGCTTTCCTTGTTACTAGAGCGAAGTTTCCCCTAGTGGGGAGTGGAATCCACAAGCGTCGCATTTAGTCTTACACCTGTGCCTCCACAGCCTCAGTAGAAGTTAAGTCGAAATATACTATTAACGTAAGCTAAAAATGTTTATAACAATGGTTTAATTGTGTCACTTGCACACATTAAAAAATATTTTATAAATATTTATTCGATTTAGTTTTATGATATAAAAAAATAATTATCAAAAAGTCCTTATTTTAATCTTCTAAAGGAGACATATATGTAGAATTTAAAACCTATACACATAAAAAATCCTATTTTCAAAAGTATCATTGTCACAGATAATTAAATATGTATTTGTTTAAAATAGATTTAAAAAAAAATAGGTCCCGCTGAGTTTCTTGCGCCGGTTCTTCTCAGGTCTGAGGCATTAACTTTAGTGAACTGGTGGTAAATTATTTGACGTTCAAAAAATGAAGCATGTAACTTCTTATTTTGAATAAAATTATTTGAATTTGAAAATTTGAATTTATTACTATTCAAATAAAGCAATAAGCTTGAATCATCAAGTAGGTACAAAAAATGGACATTCTCACTACCAAATCCTCCAAATATAACCAAAGAATATGTTAATCCGTTGTCAATCGACAGTTTCGCGTTCAGGGATGTAAGATGAGATCGACGCTTGTTTTTTTTTTATTTAGCATTAAGGTTATTCGGGGTTCGATGCCGGCGCGACTTAAATATTGTTCAAACAGGAAGGGATCGTTTTTATGAATAGGGATTGTGTTTATTAGGATATTGATAATAAGTAATTCGAGGATGTAATCTTTTTTTTTCGTCTTATATTAAGGTTACGCTATATAATATAATATAATTACACAGCTTTTCGAAAAAGTAAGGTAAAAATTTAGCGAGGGGGGTCTGGATCCATCGTTTTCATAACCAAATTAGTTAATAAAAACATGACCTTTACATGTAAAAATCTGTGAAAGTTCACATGGTGCGTTACCGCTATCTTTAGCGTGGCCGGAGGTGTAAGGTAAACAGTGCGGTCAATATACCACCGCAAATAGACGCTTGTCGCGTCGGGCAAGGGTTGTAAAGATAATATTTTGATTCTTTCTTATGTAATATACATATGTTTATATATAAATGTAATAGTTTAGAGCGGATAGTGACAGCTCACTACTCTTTACAGATATTAAGTAAATTGTAAAACCACTTTGGAACTAATGTAAGCTGTAACGATAATGTAACGATTTTTTGTGTATCCAGTATAGAGCTAGAATTAAAACACGCCGGGCCCATTAAAACACTTCCGTTACCTACTTTCCGCAGAATCGAACCCAAAACGTTTGCAGTCGCGCTTGTGCTCCTGTGGCACGACCTCCATTCGTAATTTACAATTCATATCAAACAAGAAAATGTCAGTCTACCGTCTAGTATTTCAGGTATATATGTATGTACATATATGTATAAGCGTTAGGGTTGAACACCGTTGGAGAACACACTTGGTAAAGTATAAAGGAAATTGTAAACTACTTTCAAGCCAACTTTTCCTTTGACGTGCATAATGGTTCCGAGATATGTTAATTGACATTAAAAATAATTAAACTCATTATTTATAGTGAATAGCAAATCATTGCTGTATTAAATTATATTACATTATTATGACTTAACAAGTTTTCCCGTCTCCTTCGTGGTGATCCACATTATAAGTTGTATGTTAGAGTAACACCATATAAAATAATAATGCGAAATAGCTGTGATTTTATAGAATTCCTTGCCTCCATTGTGGCTCGCAGACTGAAGCTCTCGACGTGAGAGGGTTGTAAGTGCCGCCCCTTCACCGCTTAATCGTAAAATGTAGATTATTCGAGACCCATTTCAGATCGACAAAGTGCTGATGTGGCTCTTCTAATTTTATATTTTAGTTTTAAGTATACCTAAGAAATCTAATAATAATGGTCAAAACAGCGGAATGAAAATGTCTGGTTGTAGGCGGTGGTAGTGGGTTCGATCCTCATTCGAGATAATTTAGCTGATATTCGCTGGTAAAATGATTTAAAAGTGTATTGATTTTTGTTTTCTGTTGAGTTAGATAAGATGGAATTGATATCTAAATGTGAACGCACTCCGTTCTCCACATGCCATAGAAATTTCAAGACATTGCGTGAGTGGGGGACTCAACGCCGCGTTTCCTCTACTGAGCAGGGAGATGAAAAAATATAGAGACATGACTCTATCCCAAATCCATAAAAGAGCAATACAGGCAATAGAGTCGGTTTCAAAGCAATTTGCTAGCAACGTTAGACGTCAGGTGCCAAGCTCGTTGTTTGCCCCGGCGGTACCTCAGAGGGATCTCTTGTATAACACTATCTAATCTCCATCTGGGCGGCATTGTATCGCAAACAATACTGGCTTACTGTGGGCTTACATTCTAACTTCATGTTGTATGAACAAAGGTTAGGTAACTAAATGTAATAGTGCACTCACTATATTTGGGACTATAATCTATTATGTGAAACTAAATTATTATTTTAGATTATATTCGTAATAATTTTATGTATTTTTTCATTATTTTAGATTTGAAAGAAGATATTATAATATAATAATTTTAATGAGTTATAATAATTACACAAGATAATAACCATCAATAAAAGATAAGTAGATTAGTATTTTTTTTTTATTTCTGCTGTTGCTCACTGGATAAATTAAAGATTTGCTCAATCATCGGTTAGATAATTATCTTTATCTTTTAGGAAATATATAAAACAGAAGTTCCAAGCGTTCTTGTCATATAAATTAATAAGAAATTCCAAGCATTCATGTCATATAATTTAAACAACGCAAACGCTACAAATAATCAAAAAAAACCAATACGCCTAATAAGATCAATTAAAATTCATTGAATGTTTCGAATTTCCTTGAAAATGTTAAAATATTTTCTCATGGTGAGCTTTGACCCGGACCGTCCATTGCTCATCAAACCCAAGTAATTTGTTTCACTGCATTCTTTAATTGTAACCGACGTATTTGTATCCCGTACTATGGTTTATAGAGAATCTGGTTTGGTTATGCTGCTTGGGTGCTTACGACGTCTAAATAAAGAAGTAGTAAAGAAGGAACGCAGGAAGCCAGCGACGGTCATAATAGAGGAAGATTTCGGTGAAATAAATCAAATTTACAGCGAAAGAGGTTTACTTCGGTGACTAACGTATTAATTAATATTAAATGTTTATCACGATCTAAATTCCATTCTGGAAGATGATAAAATACACTAGTTAGAGTCTATCGAGAGAGTTATGTACTGGAGTGAGGTAGTGAGTCAAAGCCGGTTTAACTAAATTGGAATGTAAAATAAAACTGAACCAATAAAAACGCAGTAAAACAGTTGATCAAACATAATTAACTGGGTATTCTTAATAGAAAAATTGTTAACATAAAATACTGGTACTGTTGGTTAAACTTTATAGTCGAAGTTATACTGTACGTGCTTTCTGGAATATAGTGCTTTTTGTTTTATAACGTGAATAAAGTAAACTAGAGGACACAAGCTTGCAGGACTATAAACGCGGCAGGTCATGGATTCGATTCTAGAGATCATAAAATATTTTATATTTCTCGCTTTGGTATTTGAGGCAAAAGCGTAGAGTTCCGTCATTCAATATCCAATGCTTCCAGAATTCGACGGAATGTGGAGAGCTGAGTATTTAACTAGGATCTCCAGCCAGGATAGGCAGGAGATGCGTGAAGTTGAAAAAAATAAATATTGACAGATCGCCCGTTTACTATAGTTATCTTTTTATAATATGGCATTTAAATTAGATCATTACCCTGAGTCGATGTCTACGATCAGACGTTAGATCATACACATTACAACACTATGGCTTCATTGAATATATTTTTTAGTTTTACACTGCATCCCAGACATAGCTGGGAAGGCAGAGGGAACCAGGGTAGTAAGTATCCTATTACCAAAGCAGCCAAAATTAAATTATTGAAGAGTTCATTCCCGAGTGGGAATCGAATCCAAAACCGTCATGTTTTCAGTCGCACGCTTGTGCCCCAGCACCACGACAAATTCAATCTGAAGCATATTAATATTAATTTCCGTGTACCGTATATTAAAATACCGTGGCATACATAGATTAGCATATTCTATTGATAATTCTCAAGGCGTTCTGTGCAATGGCTGAGTGCCAATTTTAACATTACAAGATAAGACTCGTGATAACGTTTCAATATAGTGTTATAATGTCACAACTTGCAAAAAAAAACGAGATTTGTAAATCGTTACATAAAAAAATATAAGTAAGCTTTATCATTTAGTCTTATTAAGCTGTATCAAATATTAATTAGTAGTTGGGTTTTTGTCGAGGATAATACGGATGCAAATTTTGGATCAGAACAAGGATATAGATATAAGGACATACGTATAACTTCTGTTACGGATATAAGAATTCGGTAGAAAGTGGGGAACAGAGTGCCTTGACACTAAGTTCCTTCTGCTTGCCCTGCTATGAGCGGGATACAGCGTCAAGCTAATTTATTAATTACAGTTAACAATTAGAAAAAATATTCGATTTAAAAAATAACAAACTACAACCTAAATTTATATTTAAAAAAATATATAAATATACAAAAACAAAGTGAAAAAATTAAACAAATGTGCTTTATCACGGCACAGAATCAACAGAACTGGAAATGAGACGCTCAATTACAATACGTTAAAATAAAATGTAGTTACAGCGACTACTAACGAGCTCGGTGTGGCAAATTGAAATAAAATAAATGTTAATTTTAGATGCAAATAAAAATTCAAGATGTGGCCGGCGGCGCCACTGGTGAAGATAATAAATCAGAATAAACCTGTCTTTGGATGGCACTATTCAGCAATAAATCTATCTAAATATGCAAATTGTGTTATTTTTTTTTCGTTTCACGCTGTAGGCAGAGGGAAACTTGCGTTCTTCGTGCCTCGTTTTCCACTGCATTTTTGAGGCTTAGTACTTACATGTCAATTCTACTAATAGGTTTTTTTTTTTTTATGGGAGAGGACAAGGCAAACGAGCGTTCGGGTCACCTGATGGTAAGTGATCACCGCCGCCCACGACCCCATGCAACACCAGAGGAGCCACAGGTGCGTTGCCAGCCTTTAAGGTGGAGATGAAGGGCACCGGGGCCCGGCATTACCTAATGCGAAACGCAGTGGCAAGGGCCACTACTTCAGGCCGGTTTTAAATGCCGGGGGTGGTATTAAATCCGGACGAGTCTGCCCATGCGTGTTGCCATTACTGGCGACGTGACTCTACCACACGTATTTTAGTCGCCTCTTACTACACCGAGAGTACCAGGGTGATCCTATTCTAAGCCGGGCCCACACGGCTGACTTCACCAGAGCGAAGAAATGAAAACATAAATAAATATTTTCTTTCCTCGAGTGGGAATCGAACCCGCAACCAGTCGATTGTGCAGCACAATTTGTACCACTGCGCCACGACCAGCCTCAAATACCATCTCATATACTCTGACAGACAGACCAGATATCGTGGTGTAACTTAAATATCGAGAACACGTGTGATGGTAGGATGACAGATCATCTTGGGATTATTATAATATAGAGAAGTATAAAAAAGCGTAGTGCAGAGAAATAATGAGAGACAGACAGAGAAACAAATAATTTTATTTAACTTATGTTAGCCACAAGTTCTCAGGGAAACATTGGTTGACGAAATTAAGTCTACTGTTTGTGAAATTGAAATGTTTGAGATAAAGAAAAAAAAGTAAATAAAAAGCCACGAAAATATTTTAAAAGATCCATCTTTATTTGTAATAACAATAACCAGCTTATCAAATATTTTTGTTACCCCAAAATAAATGAGGCGTAGTGTCAAACAATACTTCACCGTTCGGTGAATCACCCCCTACCTGCGCTTGCGCATGGAAGACCCATTAGAGGGAGACAAAATATATCTTTTGTTACATCTAGATGCAACGGAGTGTGCAAATATTTTTAACGTTTTTTAAATAAATTGTTTTATGAACGTTAAGATTTTTTAAGACTCGAGAAAAGATAAAAAAATTGAAAATGTGTTAATCTCTACCTAACCTAACTATTAATAAATGAAAAAAAAACTAAAAACACGCTCTTCTCGACAGAACACATTAAATAAGACGAGATGCGGGACATGCGGGATACAGCGTGAAACTAAATAAAAACTCTACTATATTATAAGTTTTGAAAAAAAAAATTGTAATCTATTCTCCATCTTCTTACCAGCCAGGTTACCTAGACCGCGATAAAGCGTGAAGTAAATAGTCCTTGAGATGTGTGAAATTCGAAAACGGATACGTTTAGTGCGTTATGTATGGAATAGCTTCGGTGGATATAAGAGTATATTAAAATAAATTCAATAAAAAGTGCCTTTTTTATATCCCCACATTTTTGCACAAAACTCTGTTCCTTTTCTGCCAAATTATCAAGATAATGCGTCGCTGGACTCAAAACTGCGCTTTGTTTATCAGAATCAGAACCAGAAAAGAAAAATAATTTAAATATAATAATCCCCTCGAGCGAAAATTCGAACCCACCACAATCGCGTTCACACAGCCTGTCACATTGCGCCATAACGCCTAATATAAGTTTTTAAGATAATAAAACTGAAAACAAATCTTTGTAGGAATAGAGCATATGGTCTAGAAATAAACGCTAAAAACCGTAGACTGTTTTTGCTGATGCATATTTTCTAGGTAATAAAATAGTAAGAGTCATTTATAATAGAAACGATAACATTTAATTACAAGAAAGTATAATACGTAATATAAGAATATTTATGTTATGTATCTGTTTTACTACTAATTCAGTCCGACTTCTATATAATGAGCGGTCGTGGGTTCGATTTCCATCCGAAAGTAATGTTTATTTTTTCAAGTTCAAAAAGAAGCACGACACAAAATAGCAGCGATGTATGTATAATTGGTGTAAAGTGGAGACTGACATACATATCTTAACAATATATTTTCTCAGCTTAGGTGAACTTGAAGAAAATAAAAATTATTATAAGCAGGATTGATTTCCGCTTAAGGTAAAATAAAAAAATAATAATTCTCTATTAGGCGGTAAGATACACATCTAGGATTAAGATACGTATGTACATATATTTTTTACTCCAATAGTGTTTGGGAAACCGGAAGACACATATTGACATACATATCCTTCCTGTGCTTCTATTTTTATTATAAATAAAAACCTTTTATAGTCATAAACTTTGCAGTTTAAGTGTATAATTAAAAATAAATCAGCTTCACGCTGTATCCCGCACACACCGGGGTAGGCAGAGGGAACCTTGTGTTAAAACACTCAGTTTCCGTCTTTCGGTCGAATTTTGGAGGCATACTTGAGATACAGAACTCAACGCCGCGCCACACCTCGACACCAGAGCGGAGAAATTGAAATATAAATTTAAATAAATATTTAATCTTCTCGAGTGGGGATCGAACCCACAACCAGTTTTACAGTCACACTCTGGCCTCCTACGTTCACAAGTACATGTTTCAATTTATAAACAGAACTATTCAATTAATAAATAAAAAAAGCTATTAATAATTCATCACTACTGACTGTATTATAAATAGCTGTATAATACAATGTAACTCATGACACTAAGTATTACCGTGTATTGTTTTTAGCTTCACGCTCTATCCCGCATGTAGCAAAGTAGAGAGAATTAACTTGGGAATCTAGTGCTAAGACACTCCATTCTATGATCCACTATCTATAAAAACGACAACAGAAATACATTTGACACAATTTTAACCATATTTTAGAGGTGAAGGACAAACAGACAGAATTAGTAATAGGCCCCCCGTTTTACTTTTCGGGTACGGAATCTTAATCAAAATATATAATAAAGTATAATATCACAAATAATAATGTTGTTAAGGAAAGTAGATACAAAAATATTTATTAAGACTAACCTTGAACGCAATCATTGCCATTTTAAGAATGCCGTAGCGAGGAGAATTTATTTTTTTATTTTTTTAAGGTCCACTGATGTAATGGTTGTGTCATGCTTCTATTTATATTGCAGAGTCTGAAGGTTCTGAATTAACTGAGCAAGAACTCAGTACATTTTTTTTTCAGCTTCACGATTAATCCCGCATGTAGCCCGCAAGTAGACATTCTGCTCCCCACTTTCCGCCGAATTCTGGAGGTATTTTATTTATATTTTATTAAATTTACTTTAAAAAGATATAGATTTGTACTGTACCTACTGTAATTACAGTTCGAGAGAAAACAAATCAGACTGTACGTTTTTTAATTAGAGTTTCAAAAGTCAATTAATGCAGTCACATAAAGTTAATTAGATTGTAGCTTCGCTGTAACTATAAAAAAAGAAAAAAATCATAAAAAATATAGTATATAGTTAAGTATAATGTGGCCAGTTGTAGCGTACACAGGCGGGTGACTGTAAACGTGAAAGGTTATGGGTTCGATTCCCATTCAAGGTAATGAAATATTTAAGTGGAATGAAATAATGAAGCGTGGCTTAGGTTTCCGGCACTCAAGACGCAATGACTCCAGAATTCGACGGAAAGTGGGGAACGGAGGCGACTTCATGGGGGCGGAGTGTCTCAACACTAGGTTCATTCCTAAATTCAGTTTCCATTTAAAATATTTATATGATACAGTAACTAAAAATGTGTAAATAAAATTTTAATCGTTTTTTTAATTCATTTAAAACTATCATTTCATTTCGACATTTAATTTTCTACAACAAAGTCATATCTAGTTATATTTCCGCGCTCCGCCGGGCAGCCGGTAGGTTTTTTTATCGCGAAATTACTTACATTAGTGTACGGCGATAGCTTGCTTGTAAACATTTTCTAATAATAAACACTCGAAGAGGCTACCGTGAAAACTACTAAGAAGCTAATCGATGGGCGCACGGTAGTGTGGTGGTGTCAAGTATCGTCGTATCTATTTGAAAATATTAAATAAATTAAATTAGTTATATTTTATTTAGATTTCTTAAAATTTAGTTTAATTTGAAGCGACTATAAATATAACTCAATTTAAAAAAAAAATTATATGCCACCTTGGCGCAGAGGCACAACTGAGAATATGAAGGTGACGTTTGTGGGTGGATCTTTCCCACTCATTGGTATGAAATTTTAATAAGAGGTTCCCCCTATTATAGAGTATAGTGTAGTATAGTTCCAGAATATAGTGTGAAGCTAAAAATATTTAACAAACTATTTGGCTTACTAGGATAATTAACTATCATTAATTCAAAAGACATGCTTATATTGATAAGAAGGACATGTACTTAAAACCTGTACCTTTAATATTTTGTATTAAGGAATACAGAAACTTGGCCCTTTTTTTGTTCTAAATATATAGCACGACGCAACGATAAGTTTTATAAATAATAAATAGGTTCCATAAAGATATACCATTAATACACCCTGATAACGTGTTGTTATTGTTATCTATTAGTTACTTCATTGAAATACAAGATATTTTTAACAAACACAACAAATATTGTTGTAATATATCATAGAAAAAAAAAATACTAGACAGATGCAGTACAATTTAAATTCCTAGCAATATGATTGATACACAGGTTCAAATTGAATTTTTACAGTCTATGGTACCTACATGAACATTTGTCCTGCACAAAAATCGAATCTGAGAATGGCTTCGCAAGACTCAATAATTAATCATTCACCTAGTAGTCAAGTAGGTTAGTCATCTTACAATACAAGATACTTGATAAATAGGCAGAAAGAACCTAGTTGAAGACACTCCGTTCTGATAGACACTTCCGCCAAATTCTTAACACGTGTTGATTGGCGGAACTCAACGCCGTATGTGCATACATTTAAAGTCTTCATAGAATTTTCCGTATTATTATTTATTAAATCCAAATAATATAGAAATAACGTAATAGTTCACAAAACAAAGCAGTATTACTAATATAAGATTATAAGAAAACTCTTAGTCACACAGCCAGTCTCTGTGTTATTTTCGTTGAAGCTTCTCCTATTAATGTTCCGGACATATATTATGATTTTGTATATCCAAATATCCTCATAGACACGCATTGCAATATGCATTCATAATTCCCAGTTTCAAGAGGAAAACCGCAAACAAATGAATGAACTTAAAAGTGAATTAAGTTGACAAGTTCATTCGTTGTAGATAGATAAAAATATATAACAATTAAATAATGTATATCCTGTGTGGGGTTATAAGTTATTGTAGAAAGTAGAGTGTCTCAACACAATGTTCCCTCCAGCGCGAGAAAAAGGATATAAGGAAAACTAATTTCATTGAAGTCAAAACCGCCACGACCTTGAATCGATATCTTGTAAGATGTACATTAATACTATAAATACAAGAACTATAAGAATAAAATTGACTTTAAGCCATTAAGGAGTGGGCGTTTCAAAGAGAAGTCAGGGTTTCGGCAGCCGCGGCGTTAAAATAGATCAGCCGGCATGTAGGTCAGCCGGTGATCCGTTTGATCTTACGCTTTTATGTGTGCAGCATACACGCATATGTGCGAAAATTATATTTCGCAATACTAAGAAACTGAAAATATATCATTCCCGCAGCTGGGAATCGAATCGACAACACACAACAAACAGAAATAACACAATTCATCAAAAACCTACAATATTTTAAGAATTGAAGACAAATTAAACGTCAATACACAGCTGCGACCGCGCTATTTGTTTATATCCACACCATCTCCGGCCGTTGCTTATGTTTAATGTCCACGTTAATTGATGCGGAACCCGCATTCCCTTTAACGTTGAATACGTTCATTAATGGTTAATTCTTGGAGGTATTTGTATTGGCCTTTTGAAGATAATTTAACAATTTCTACATTTTAAATGTTTCATCTATAGTTCTGTACTGATTGCCGCTATAAAGTTGATAAGTTTATTGTTCGAGCTCGCTTAACTCCGGAACTAATGGTACAAATTGAAAAATTCTTTTTGCGTCGTATAATCTATATCTTATATTATATTGTAGGTTATAATAATAACACCTATCACGTTAATCGTGTCCAATTTGCATGCGGGCGAAGCCGCGAGCAAAACCTAGTGTTTTTAGCAACGGTAAGCATATTCTATTTTATTTATTATTTAGTCTAATATATAACTTTATTATAAATGAAATATTAATTTAGTCCTATCTATTCTAATAAAGATAACTAATAATTGTAACAACGAAAAAAACAACGATATTTTCAATACAATTTTCAACAATCATTTGGAACCGTTCCAGTAAAAACTGCATTGTTTTTAATAAGAATCCACCAGGTCCAAGTAAAACGTGGATCTGGTACCAAATAAAATATAAAATCATTGGCCTCGCGCCCAACTTTCGTTAATATCGAAAAAGGTAGGTAGGTAGTTATTTTCAAAGTATTTTTATAAGGCAATGAACAAATTGTTTGTACATTCTATTCCAGAGCACTCAGAGATGTAACGTTGGGAGTAAACTAATAAATACCGCCATGAATATATATAAACCAAATGTTAAACACAAAATTTTGAATGATAAAAATAGGGTTTATATAAAATAAATGATACTTCAGTATATATATTTGGAGCCATTGTGGGGCAGTGGTGAATGCGAGGGTTCTGGATTTGATCACCGCTCTGCGTCACACTTAGATTCCCTACTTTCTGCCGAAGTCTGGAGGTATTGTAGACTGGGATTCCAGTCCAACAGCACCGCGTACTGTGCGGCTTCTTACCCACATTACTATTCTACTATAAATAAATAACCTTTACAGTAGTTAATTTGCACGTGTCCAAAGTCTATCGCTGTGTCCATAGACGCTCAGATTACACTGAGATTTGTAATCGTATTATACTTGTTAGATAAACAAAATACAAAGCGCTTACTTTGATATAAAAGCAACATGTCATTGAAATGACATCATTTTAGCTAATTTGAAGAAATTTTTTAAATAATTTATGAAGTTTATTGACACTTCTATTTTCACATGTGAAACGTGTCGAATTTTACAAATGCAGAAAAGTATTATCTGAGAAATAGTTTTTTTTTTAATTTCTACTAACTCATCCAAGTATGATTTTGCTTAATGCGATTGTATTGGTTAAGTTGCGGAACTCAGCGCCGTCTATTGAGATTTTCACAGAGTTTATTTATTTTACTGTGACTTTGTTTTTTTTAACTTAACGCTGTATACCGCACATAGTAGGGTCGACAGAACGAATCTAGTTTAAAGACACTCCCTTTTCTCACTT
This sequence comes from Heliconius aoede, assembly GCA_037355905.1. NCBI lineage: Eukaryota > Metazoa > Arthropoda > Insecta > Lepidoptera > Nymphalidae > Heliconius > Heliconius aoede. Next base: position 1,062,398 of record JBAIZZ010000165.1, on the reverse strand, counting down.
TCCACCGAAATCTGGAAACATTGCACCTCGTTACCATAGCGAATATAAAAAAAATATTAAATATTTCCTCGAGCGGTAATCGAAGCCACGACCTATCACTGTACAGTAGATATACATTCCTAATCTCAATACAAAATCCATTCGTCTCAAATTGCATAGCAGGAGCAACGCCATTTATGACTAACGCATACAAGAGCAATACCAACAAGTGTTATACACCGTTATATATCTATCTTCTATCCTTTACAGTTATTATATAATGGACTTTAACTGTCAGACATAAGGTTTAAGTTCATTTTTCAGTTTACAATAGTGTAGGCGGTCGGCGCCTTTGACTATGAGATACGATCTACTAAAGCAGGTAGACTTTTATTGGGCCCTGAGACCCCGAATACAAGTTAGTGTTATATCTCACACGGGTTTACGTGAGAACGGTTAGGACTTTAAAATTTTTTGGATTTTTAAAAAAATAACAACTAAACTATAAATTAGCAAACGAACGTGTCGTTACATGTTCAGAATATATTAATAATATTTTTTTTGGTTCACGCTGAATCCTAAACATACCAGGATAGGCAGATGGAACCTGGGAATCTAGCGTAATTCAGTCCCCAATTTTCCGCTGAGTTTTGGAAACACTGCGTGTGGAGTAGCAGAACTTAACGCCGCGCTTTGAACCGTTACCAGAGCGAGGAAAATGAAAATATTAAATATTTCATTGCCTTGAGTGGGAATCGAACACACAGTCGTCGCGTTCACAGCCGCACGCTCGTGCCTGCATCACGACGTCCTCAATACAACATTATACAAATATATTAATTCGATCATATCTATTAAATCACTTAATTAATTGTTCACTTGCTATTTCATTAGAACTATAGATCAAAGTACAACATATGCTGGTGTAAATTTAACTTCTACTTCACAAAAAAAAATCTAATTGACTCGTTGCGTGTCATTTGAATTGTATTGTAGTTTAAAATTACCATTTCACACGATATGAGCTATTGAGCAACTGATTTTGTGTTTTTCATTTTTAATATTTACAAAATATAGAAAATTATTATATAAAGTTTCTACTTTACTAGTACTTTAATGGAAAAGGAGTGTAATTAATACTAGCTTCCAAAGTCCCCTCTGCCGATTTTGCTTTGAGCGAGAGACAGCGTGAAACTATAAAAAAAAATATATTTTAATTATATTTTGACTACGAAAATGATATGCACCTGTTTTATTCTTTTGTATATAAATTGTCTAAAGAGGTCGTCTGTGTGTAATTGTGAAGATTGTAGGTTCCACATCTTTCCATATCTAAAACAAAAACAGCCTTTGTCACGAAAACAAAAAGAACCCACCCTTAGCAGGACATAAATAATATGATCTCAAGCAGGGCGAGGAAGTACAACGACCGCGGCAAACATTGGCATAGAAGCCTACCGTCGTAAAGGACCCTCGCCGTCTCCAAAGTCAGGTACAAAGCGAGACTGCTCATTAACTGTTATATGGAGATAGATGAGATAGCGTAATGTATGGTCCTTGCGATGTTTGATGTTGTGTTTTGTTTATACGGCTGCTTGTTTTTTTTAGTTTCACGCTTTATCCCGCAGAGGGAATCTGGGAACCTATTGATAGGACACTCCGTGTCTAAGACAATTCTGTTCCCCATTTTTTACCAAATTCTGGAGCTGTTGAGTGGCAAAACTAATACATACAACAGGGTAGACGGAGAATCTAGTGTCAGAACACTACTAGACACCATTTGTTTTGCCAGAAGAGGGAAATGAAAATTAATGTATCACTTTCAAATTCAGCGCTACAATGGCCCCTAGATCGAGTAGAGTCGAGCTATAAATTTATTAATATGTCACATATGTAATCAATATCATGTGTTTTTTTCACAGAATGTAATGAATGTAGTGTAATGGGTTTGCAACTTATATAAATAATTTAGACAGGATGCGGCGTTAAGCTTCGCCGCGCATAACATAATATCTCAAAGCTATAACTTATAAGAACTGTAACTACAAAACAGGTGTATTGACATAAAAGCAACATATTAAAAAAGTCTTTAAAGGTTGAATGTACGTGATTTGAAACCAGATCGAAGGAGTCAAGGTTTTCAATGATGCCGTGCAAGCGCCGGCGAGATGAACTGCATTCCTCACCAGTTCTCATGTTAACCAAATAAGTACTTCGGTATTATGTTATTTTAACAAACCATAGCACAACCGTTTACGTCGTATTAAGTGTCCCTTTTTGTGGACCGGGTTACTGGAAGGCGGTTTTATTTATTTTTTTAAAAGTGAAAAAATACATGATGTACACGAATCCATCCGTGAAACAAGCAGTTCAGACCTGTTTTATTGCAGCCCATGGCTGTGGGTTCAAATCGCACTGATAGAGCAATATTTCCAATTATAAAAGTCAATAAATTCGCACAAGTGTATTTTTTACATCTTGCTATATCCTGGAAACAGCCGAGGTATACCAGCTTTGTGTCCAGATATTCCGCTCTTCATTGTCCGCATAGAGATTGCGTCAGGACTGACGAATCTCAACGCCAAAATATATATTTGTAAGAGTTGGCAGACACTGGCAGCTGCACACCGATGGTTTCAAATAACATGCAATGTTTTCAAATCAGATAATAGAAAAAAAAGCTGATCTGTCATCAGACTCTCCTTATTTACTCTGCAATAATTACATGATAAGCGTAAAGAATAAAAGAAATTTATAATAAACATAAGAATAAAGAAAGTTTATGCACTTAAGTAACATTTAAAGTAAAGTAGACCAGGCTAGTACTTTCACGACCCTTACGAGGCTATAAGAGGCTTTTCGTAGTCGTGCATTTGGCACAAAATGTGACACTCGATGCAGTCCGGGGGTAAATACAGCTGTTCGATCCGCGCCCTCTCTCGTTCTACTAAAATATTCAATACATTGTAAATGAATTGTTTTTTTAATATACATTTACATTACATTTTTAACAATCCATGTTAGTCTTTGTTTTGTTAAATGGTAAACATATATACGTCGAATTATAATAAAAAACAACAACTACTAGAGCATGTTTAATTCCTGCATTATCATTAACAATATATAAAAGTAATTATTGAATACCAAACGACAATGTAACAGCTGACCTGGCAGTTTTAAAAGTTTCAGTTAAAATCAATTTGTGATAAAAAGCAGAGAAACGTTGATTCTGGTCCTTCGTGCCGGATCGACGGCTTTTTTGTACGTCCGAGTCGCCCACTCGAGTTTTTGGAATTCCTGCTGTACCCCCGCCAGTCGCGCCGCCGGGGGTCCACTTTCATTCATAACACCGCGTGATGTCCGTCTATTGACACCCCACTAGCGTTAGTTTGTCTACCATATACGTAACTTCGCAGTTTTACTAATTGTTTAAATAATATACTCTATAGCTAATTTCTTGTATTGATGGTATCAGTAGTCATTTGAAATATATCTGAGTAAGCGATTAAAGATTTCAGCCGTGTGGTCCCGGCTTAGAATAGGATCACCCTGGTACTGTCGGTGTCGTAAGAGGCGACTAAAGTACGTGTGGTAGAGTCACGTCGCCAGTAATGGCAACACGCATGGGCAGACTCGACCGGATTTAATACCACCCCCGACATTTAAAACCGGCGTGAAGTAGTGGCCCTTGCCACTGCGTTTCGCATTAGGTAATGTCGGGCCCCGGTGCCCTTCATCTCCACCTTAAAGGCTGGCAACGCACCTGTGGCTCCTCTGGTGTTGCATGGGGTCGTGGGCGGCGGTGATCACTTACCATCAGTTGACCCGAACACTCGTTTGCCTTGTCCTCTCCCATAAAAAAAAAAAAAAAAAAAAAAAAAGTGAAAAACGGAGTGACTTTTCACTAATGGTAGACAAATATCAATAGCGATCAAATTGAAAATCGCTTCCATCAGTTACATAGATTCTCAGTTTAAATTTAGACCCATACATACATACATACATTCATTCTACGAACGGAAACGTCTAAGAAAACATAACGCGGCATTGTTTAGATGTATTATTGTAATTTGTGTATTTTGAATGAGCCACCAGCGTAGTCTGCGGTCGCCATAAACATGTCATAGACCGTAACACCATTACAAAAGTGCCATATGGCGGCGTACATTATACTTCACAGTAATGAAACAAAAGATGACAGCTAGCGCAATATAAAAAAATTGTGTCAATATTAATTCTAAAAATTTTATTGTTTTTTTTTT
>JBAIZZ010000165.1:1044501-1058147 GCA_037355905.1 Heliconius aoede | reverse complement strand
GTTAAAATACATCGGTGTCATTTTATTTTTGGATATATTTCGCTTGAGCTCGAACGAATATTTCAAAATGTCTCAGGTTTTTTTATTCCTCCTTGAACTCGAAAAGCGACACAAAGGTTTCTATTGTTACAACCTAGTACATACATTTATTATAATATATCAGACAAACAGTATGAATTTTAATTGCATTCATTAATATATTTGTATCCTAAACCTGTGTACTTAATAAATAAAATAATAAAATTAAAATACGAAATCAAAAATAAAATAATTCATAGCTTTTCTCACCTCAGCTATCGCGTTCATTTTAAAGCATTTTAAAAAGTAGACCTCATAATATATCATTATGGCCCCGTGACACAAGACCTTATTATGACGGCTGCCTTTTGTTATGCCTTTAATGAAAATAGAAAAAATGGCTTCCTCATTTCCCGCGCTATTCATGAAAAATACTTATAGCCCGTTGGATGTGAATGTCTATTCTGTAATAGAATATAATGTCGAAATATTTTAAATTTTTAATTAAATAAATTAATTAGATCTACATTTTCATGTAGGTATGCATTTTAATTGAATAAATATTATTTTATTCAATTTTTTTAAAGCAGTACTATAGTTCAGGTTTTTAGGCGCGAAATTTTTCTTCTACACTACAGAAAAAAATAGTTAAATGCGAATAGAACTGTTTCTTTAAGAGTTCTATACAAATTTCTTTCATACAAAACATTATTTCATACAAAAAAAAAACAACAACGACAATGGTGGCATTGGCCTTGACTTGACAAAAATGACCTTCACAGATGGACAAACACACAGACAGGTACATAGAAAATAAAATAGCAATTTTTTGAGATACAGAACCCTAAAAACTAAAAAAAAAGATATATTGATTTATTTATTCTACTGAAAAGTTATATGTTTGCGTGTATATGTTCCCGTACATTTACAGCTTATTTAAATATAAATAATAAGAATATAACGCATAATAAAAATAAATATTGGCGTTTTTAATATATTATTTGCTTGAAATATCCTGCGGTTTTTGCACTTTGCGTAGAGCGGCGGCCATTAGCGATAAAAGCAATTACTTAATAATCCTATAAATGTAAATACATGATTCAATACTTAACGTAGTTTAATATAAACATTAATCTTTATTTAGGTACGTTGTTTGGGAATGTGTATATATAAATATATTCGCATATTCGGCGTTGAGTTCCGCCACTCACAATCGAAAATTCGACGGTAAGTGGAGAACCTTATAGGAGCGATGAATCTTAATATAAGGTTCCCGGGTTCCTTCTGCAAGACAGTGCTTGTGCCCATATGCTGTGCTCTATATTTTCGTCAGCAATTTCGTTCTTTTATATTAAACACAAGAGAAAGTAAAAACGTCCATTTTATCTTAAATCTAATCTCCCGACTTAAAATAAATGATTCGTTGTGGATGTGTGCATAAGGATAGCAATCCACATACGCTATTATCGCTATTAATATAGACGAGAGATATTGGAAAAAAATACTTATAGATTCTTTGTCTATCTTCACACATATATCAAGGAAAGTCAGAGGGAAAATTCCAATTTCTTCTCCACGAAAAGTGAATTATGATTTTTTATAGATGAAGACCGGCTTGAACCATTTACGTACCCGCAATGTACCTGTGCTCGCAATGTCTCAAAAATTAGACAGAAAGTGGTAGGTTTTCCACTTTCTGTGTCTTATCACTAGCTTCACTCTGCCTACCATTTTTTTTTTTTTTTTTTTATGTGAGAGGACAAGGCAAACGAGCGTTCGGGTCACCTGATGGTAAGTGATCACCGCCGCCCACGACCCCATGCAACACCAAAGGAGCTACAGGTGCGTTGCCAGCCTTTAAGGTTGAATGAAGGGCACCGAGGCCCGGCATTACCTAATGCGAAACGCAATGGCAAGGGCCACTACTTCACGCCGGTTTAAAATGCCGGGGGTGGTATTAAATCCGGTCGAGTCTGCTCATGCGTGTTGCTATTACTGGCGACGTGACTCTACAACACGTACTTTAGTCGCCTCTTACGACACCGACAGTACCAGGGTGATCCTATTCTAAGCCGGGACCACACGGCTGACTTCACCAGAGCGAAGAAATGATAACATAAATAAATATTTTCTTTCCTCGAGTGGGAATCGAACCCGCAACCAGTCGATTGTGCAGCACAATTTATACCACTGCGCCACGACCGGCCTCATCCATTTATAATGGTGAATTAAGCCTGAAACTGCATTTTCTTTATTTACATTTACTCGCTAAAAATGTCATATAGTAGAGTAAACTAAACGCACGACACACTCACTATACGCCAGCACAGTGTGTAGTGTATTTTCAAACATAGTCCATGTATCGTAATGGACTGCATCGGCGTGTAGCCGGCTGAAAGATCGGTAATATTATACAGCATGCTCTATTTTATTTGTTTTTTCAACTGTGCATACAGCATATACTGCTGCAGAGGGAATTGAACTCAGTGTTAAGACACTCCGTTCCACATTTTTCGTCCAATGTTGGAGGTGTTGCGTGGTGAGTGATGGAAAAAGTTAGGTTGGCTAATCTTAGGAATTATTAATATAGTTTGAATTGAAAAATAATTTTGGGGTTTATAGTCCACTTATTAGAGAGGACTATTAACAGAATAATTATAGTTCAGAGTGATCTTGGGCCGATCTAAACTTTAACATCGATATAGAGAGCGATCTATATTTATGAATGAAAACGACATCTCGAGATCAATCTCAAGATTTATCTCAGTTTTCAGAGTTGCTTACAAATACCGGCGTTAGAATGTTTCATGTGTCAAACTCAATTCTTACCTATTTCCATTGGACCACGTGGCCAGACGCGCTGGTATATAATATAATATCAACAAACAGAAAAAAATAAGACTGGAAATAAATATGAAATCTTCGAGCTTTGAAATAAATGACAACTTCTTAGTTACTTTACTCACTCAAGTGAGAGTATTAAAAATAATATTACTGTTAACGAGCTTCTAAAGTGGATAAGGTGACCTGATTCTATATCTCCGTACTGGTCAGGCTCTGTGCAAGCCCTAGGGCTAGGGTAAAACTTGCAACGGATGTAGTTTGTTGGTTTTTCTTTTAATTGTAAGAAAATGTTTAATTGCGTTTTGTTAAATGCACTTATAAAGGGACGTAAAATATTTTGAATACTAAACGCGACAGTTGTGGTTTCGATTTCTGCTCGAGGGAATAACATATTTAATATTTTCAGGTAACAAGACAAAGCACGGTGTTGAGTTCCGCCGCTGGTTGTAACGCAATCCCTCGAGAATTCAGAGAAAAGTGGGCACAAAAGTGCCTAAACACTAGTTTCCCAGATTCCCTTTTTCACAAAGTGTTAAGACATGTTCCCAATTTTCCGCTCAATTTTTTCAGACAGTCTATAGAGTAGCGGAAGTCAGCGCCGCTCTTTGAAAGTTATTCAAAATAATTTTAAAGCCACTGTAGGTTGAACGTAGCTTATATTTCTTTGCATTCAGCTCTCAACATTGCACTCACTGACCTACTCGTGGACTAGGATTTTTCACGCTCCCGCAAAGTCGAAAAACTTTTGTACTCAAATATCCGAGATTTTAAAGTCGGCGCGATGATACTCTCGGCTTACTTAAAAACTCGGAGTTAGGGTTACCCATTCAGTTTTAGTTTTGTTTATATATATATATATATATATATATATATATATTTATTGCAGTTTCTTTATTTCACACGTTATCCAGCGTATACGCAGAGTTTTGCTTTATTATTTAATATTTTTTAAATTCATTTATAATATTTTTTTACAGTGCCATTCCGATTTCACATCTCACACAGTTAATTTGCTACAGGAAAAAAAGTTTAAATGATGTAGGTTCTACATTTTTCAATATGTTTTTGTATATAAAATATGTTAAAAGATAAAATCAAAAATATGTCCAGACAACCGCAAATTGAACAAAATAAATAAAGTTATATAACTAGCTATTAAGTCACGATGATTATGTACAGACAGATATTTCAGAATTATGATGGTTTTATATTCAGTTATGTATCATTTTTTATTGGCACCTCTAGCGATAACTATAGAGGAAGGAGCACTACTGTCAGCAGCGTTCAGACGCTGAACTATCTGCATACCAGGTTGGCTATGCTGACTGTCTCTAAGCTCTTCATTGCATACATTTTATACATGTTTTCCGGGAGGTCCTCATAGTTTTATATAACCTTCGTCCAATAATGTAAGCTCGAAGTTCAACTGAGATCTTTCTCTGCATCATTTGCTATTCTTTCACCACCCAATCTCACGATGTGCTCAAACAATTTCTACTCTTGGTATAAATTATTTTAAATCAATCGATGTCAACCCTGAGCGTGTACTATGGCCGCAGTACTAGTGAGTCGCGTCAGTAATTTTATAATTATAGACCCCCTCATTTTCCTTTCAAGTGAGCGTTTTTCACTGCGACATTTAGAATTTCTCTTCTTTTAAATTTTTTACACATTAATTGTAACAATTTAAAAAGTTTATAGGGTCAAGGCCTTTATATATGTTTTCATTATTTAAGACATTTTCGTGACGTATTTGGACAGTCTTTTTCTATTTTGACATTTAATCATATTCTATGGGATAAGATTAAGAGTGGTTTGACTCTACATTCCTTTTGTATAATCCGCAAGAGGAGAATAATGATGCAGTAAGAGAAAATCATTACTTATATATTTTCCACTTCATTACTACCAATTCCTTCCTTTCTTTTTCATTTAATTTCTATAGAATTTTCAGCAAAGTATGAGTTAATCATATATGTGTGATCTTCTTTTTCTCCTTCTAGAGCATAGAATTATAATATATCTCTTATACATTGGGAATTCATGTTTTTATTTGGATTGGATTGGGATTCAAGTTTTTAGTTCAACAAAACTTTTTTTATTAAATTGACTGAAACTTTACTTTTAAACGCATGTTATATGTAATTAAAATGAGAAAGAAATTCAGTTTAGTAAATAAAGAAAAGTGTGGTTCAAGCGGGCGAAGCCGCGAGCGGGTCGCTAGTCCATTATTGTATACATGTACGCCAGCCTCAGCCTAATATCACGGTCACCGCCCCCAGTCGGTATATTAAATCACGGCAAGCGAAACGTTTTACCTAATTGCTGTAACTAGACGCCGGGGACCTCCTGTGTTTACTTTGAACTAACATGTATGTATAGAATATACCACATTCTGGTATACATATCCGAGACACCGAGAGTCGGAGCGTCTTAACATTTACTCTGTTTTCACTGCTACGTGCGGGATACAGCGTGAAGCTGAAAAAATGCGTTTTTAGAGTTCCGTACCTAAAAAGATAAATAGGGAACCCTTATTAAATAAAATCTACAATTTGATATTTTTGTACTTCATTTCATATAAAATTAATTATAAGTGTTTGTGACAATATTGTCATTTTGTAGTAATTACCAACAATTTTTATTATTACACGGGGTGTCGGGTGTAGAGGCAGTCTCACTTAGGCTAAGTGGGGCCATTTGAATAATTAATATGGCTGCACACATTAAATATCTATTAAGAAAATGTAAACAGTATTTGTTTAGCCGTCAACGTCTTTCGCAGCAAAAAAAATATTACAATATTTGTAAATAAGATTGTTTTTTTCTCTATTTTGTATGTTGGTAGGGGTGTACACTTTAATATGCGAAAAAATATCAACTTTAAAAAACAGATTTTAATTTAGTTATCAATACAATCAAACTATAATTTTGTAAGAAATTTTCTATCGATATAATTTATTTTTAGGTTTAATATGCAGAATATTGGTGGGAACCAAAGAAAAAACGTAGAAAATACCTACACTCACTTATTACAAAATACTTTTTTTAAGTATCAACTGTATCACGTAAATAGGCAGAGTGAACTTGGGAACCTAGTATTTAGACATCTCTGTCTCTCTCTGTTCTCATTTCCCACCTTTCGCCGAATTCTAGAGACACTTTGTGTTGAGTGGCGGAACTCAACGCCGCACTTTGTTGCGTTACCAGAGTGAGAAATTGAAATTCTTAATACTTAATTTCTCCAACTGGGAATAAATTCCACAAATTGTCGCCGATCTCCATCTCTTATGTTGAACATGTCCACAACAAAAATTCTATTATTCCAGTATAATTACTCCATGCAGCATACATCATATAATACATACGTCAGCGTAGCAGTGAATGCGAGGTAGGTATAAGATTGACAGCCGGATATCCGTGCACGACGGGTTGACAAGATCCAGGGAAAACAACGGAATTTGCTTGTTTTCCTTTCATCTATACTGATATTTGTGTATCAAGATATTTGTGTTCATCTTAGTTTTGAGGCCAGACGTGCGCAGTACGTGGCGTTGTGTGTTTGATTCCCATCCGAGGAAACGAAATATGTTATTTTTTTTCGCCGCTCTGGTAGTTAGACAAAGCGAGCGTTGAGTTCTGCTAACCACCACAGAACACCCCACCACCCCACCACCACCATTAAAAAAATATGGTATTTAAAATTATTATTTATGGGGGTATTTTATCGCTGAATTATTCTGGAATATTTTATTGTAAAACTGCAACAGTCATTATTTCTGGCGCCAACTGAATTGAAATTTGGCAGCAACAGCGACCATTTTACTTAAAATATATATTTTCAAATTTCAAGCATTTATCTTGATGAAAATGAAGTAAAGCCCTGACACGCCTGAATAATATCTTTATAGTTTATGATACTATGTTTGACAGCAATCAATAATAGTTATAGTACAATTTTGAGGTAACCTAGGGAAATTTTGTGTTAAAAGACTACGTTAAAAAAATTTAAGCAATCCCTGGGGTGATATGTAATTAAAAAGTGGGAGAATCTACATCCAAGTATTATACAAAGACGAATTTATGTGATAGTTCTAACAATATTACTTTAGCTTAAAATAAAAATGAATCAGCTTCACGTCATATCCCGGACACGGCAGGGTAGGCAGAGGGAACCTGAGTATCTATCGTTGAGGCATCCCGTTCCCCACAATGCGTGCTGAGTGGTGGAACTCATCTATGTATGTAATAACCCGCATAATATCTTGGTGAGAAAAAAATCCAAGTGTTAACACATTTTATCTTATAATCTACAATCAAAATGTTTCTCAAGTATATGGTGAATGTATTTTTAAATGTATGACAATACAGTCTTTCTATACGACAAAGTAAATGTTATGCTTATAAAACTTATCTTGTGACGCCGTCGCGTCGCGGCGTTGAAAATACATAGCGCTTCGGTGTGGTTAGACAAAGTGCAGTGTTGAGTTCCGTCTATGTTGATGCAAATTGGTAAGAAAGTAGCATTGGTTAAATGTGGAAGTTATTTTACAGTATTTTTTTAATACTTTTTTAAGATGTGGGCATTAAAATATGTTAGAAAACTTATAAAATTGAGCGCATAGTGGAACTAGAAATCACGCGTCTTGGATGTCGTCTTTTTGAGCTTCAGACTGTATTCTGTAGTTCAGGCAAAGGGGAACCTAGTGTTAACACACTCCGTTCTCATAGAATCACTTCCGCTCCCCACTTAGTTTATCAACGTGACACTAAAAAAATGAAGCATGTCACTTGTTATTTTAAATAACTTTCCTTTATGAGAGCGTGGAAGTAAAAAAAAGAACTATAAATATTATTCCAAGGGGATAGCGAACCTACAATCACCGCGTTCACAGTAACGCAGCGCCACTGAGCCACGTCGCTCGCCAAAATAGTCTAGATAATACGTATCGCTATTTCTAATCTTGCATTCAATCATCTCGGTTCATTCACTATAGAACATAGACCTACTTCACTTGTCTGTCATTGAGTGAATGAGGGAGTGGCAGCTGTACTATGGACTGTGGGGCTGTGGGGCTGTAGGGTTGTAGGAGTGACGAGGGTGGATAGTAAATATCTTATCTTATCTTAGTAAATATCGTTTTCTTATTCATATTGTAGTACTATTATTGAAGTTTTGATCGAGTTCAGCTTCTAGTGAGGAACGGAAGTGTCTTAATCGGAACGGAGTGTCTCATCATTAGGTTCCCAGGTTCCCACTGCTATATGCGGGATACAGTGTGAAGCCCAAAAAAAATAAATAAATGTTATATAGATGAAAGCCGATCTTCACTTGTCACGAGCAAGCGCCGCGTGCCGGACGTTTAGCAATTACGGAAACACGATCCCTGCCTGTGAAGTGTTGTACTCGTAATGTCTTTTGGGGGTAATGACCGGGATATATTTACACATAATATATTATATGTAGGTATATTACATATGTAGGCATATCACATATGTAGGTATAAGTTTAAATTTGAATTGTATAAATAGAGGTATCGATATTTTTAAACTGTAATAGAAAATGTATATATTTTTCCGTATTCTTCTCTTAACATCTAAAATGCATAGAATACAAAATAATAATAACATAATATATATATATATATATATATATATATATATAAATTATTGTATTATACAAAACAATAATAGAATCTATTACGGTATATAATAAGTTCCTTCGAGTCACGGCACGAGTATAATTGGATACCGTTCGCTCGATTAAATACGCCAGATGCAGATATTGTTTATCTGTGGAAACAAAGTGGGGGAGATTCGGGTAAATCGTGCCCATTCTCTATATTATCTAATTACATATTGGAATTATTAATTTGAGGTGTGATGTGCGGGATTTAGTGAGGAATTGAAAAGAAAACCTTTTTTGTTTGTTTCACGCTGTATCCTGCACACAGTAGGGTAGACGGAGAGAACCTAGTGTAAGACACTTCGTTCCTCATTTTTCTTCGGAAATTGTGGAGGCATTATGTAACGAGTGGCGGAACTCAACGCTGGCTTTCCATTGCTTTTGCCGTCACTTAGGCTAATGAATTATTAAATTTTTCCTTTTGGTATACAAAGCGTGCCGTTATGTTCACTTTAGTGTCTCTACACTAGGTTCCCTCTATCTACCATATTTTCGCTGCGAATGTCAAAGTATTTTCTAATACATGTGTCATATAGCTCTTAATTCACTACTTACGGATCAACGACCGTTGAATTATTATTATCATTGTGCATTGGCTTCAAACCAAGATATTGTGCCATCATTGAATTTAGTATTAACTCTGTACACGTATATATACATATATATATATATATATATATATATATAATCAACTTTATGTAAGTGGCATATTGTAATGAGTATGTAATTTATTGAATTTATATTACTTTTTAAGTTACTGTAGCGCATTATGTGATATTTAATCACTGAGATTGTAGGTCCGAATTCACTTGAGGCCTTAAGTTATATTGTCACTCAATACATTTAGTTATGCCAGTGACATAATTATTATAACGTTTTTACCACCTTGTACCCACCGTGGGCCCCAGGTGGTAGAAAGATATAGTCACTCCTTAAAGCTTTGAAATCTTAAATCCACTGACGGCAGGATATAGTTAGCTTATTCAAGTTTTGAGATTTCGAGATAAAAGTACGTTACTAAGAAATAGTTGGCGGTAGCTTGATATTATTATTATGTCAACAATTTGCCACCTTGGTCTAGTCTTGACCACGGATTAAGTTTTCGAACTGCCGGCTTTTGAAAAATGCTAAATATTAATTATATCTATTAATCTGATTTAAGAGTTTCACTTTAAGCGGGGAAAAATTGTGTAAATTAAAGATATTTTCATATTTTACTTTCATATGCGCTCGATAGCGTTACGATGTAGCGTTACCATTTTTAGAAGTTTATCCTTTCTAAAAATAAAAAAAATTGTTATTAATTATTATCTATATATTTACATTAATGGTTTGCCCTATTATTCAATGCGTATAACATGTATGTATAGCACCAGACCAATCGTGACACTGCGGCACAAAGTCACAATAAACGAGATAGGTGTGGGTTCGATTTCCACTCGAGGAACTGAAATACATATAATTTCTTCCCTTTGGCATCGAGGTACAGCGCCACTTAACCCACAATGCCTTCTGAATTCGGGGGAAAATGGGGAGTCGAGTGTCCTTAGACTAGACTCTCTTTGATACAGTGTGAAGCTGAAAAATGTATTCCTTATATTTTCTTCTGTAGAAAATTTCAACGAAAAATCCTACAATTGTATAGAAATTTAGCGACAGAATGTGAATGTATGCCTCAGCTGGCTTGTTAGGCTATCCAACAGGCTGAATTTAAATTCTTACATGAAATTTTGTACGAAATTTATTCAAAGTTACATAATGGCGCATTGGTGCTGTATCTGTATAAATGAGGTTGTATGAGGTTGCATTCCTCTAGGGGGAGTATAATATTATCTAAAGATTTTTCGATACGTTGCTATAGCAACGTGTATGTCATTTTAATATTTGTTTTATGATCTGAAAACAAAATTCACTGCGATGGCCGTGAGTTTGATTTCCACTCGGACGAATAATATTTCAATTAATCTTCTTCTTTTTTCTTAATTTTCTTCTTACTTCTTAATTACACGTCTTTTTTCTTAATTACGCTGTATCTCGTACACAGCAGGGTAGGCAATCTATTCCCGACTTTCTAACGAATGCTGGAGTCATTTTTTTTATGGAAACAGACAAGGCAAATGAGCGTTCGGGACACCTGATGGTAAGTCGCCCACATTGCATGTTGAGTGGCAGAGCCGCGCATTGCCTCAACACCAGAGCAAAGTAATGGAAATATAAACGTAAGTAAATATTTCACTTCCTCGAGTGGGAATCAAACCCACAACCGTCGCGTCACAGTCACACTCTTGTGCCATTGCGTTACGACGGTCTCAAGGTATTTTTTTTTAGATATTATATATTTTTTTTTTATAAAAGTAACGTTTCATTACAAAGAAGTGGTTCCAGTAAGTCATCCTCATACATCATGTCAAAATAATTATAGACAAGGGATGTTTCATTAAAAAAACCAAACATTTTATTTTTGGATCTACAAAAGAGAAATAAAATTTTCCTCCAGGAAGGACCTCGGGGTCGGTGTTTAAAATATTAATACTCAGTTACAAATGCTAATAGGATTACAACATCAAAGTAAATCTTCAATTAGTATTTTTTGTGTTATTTCTAAAAAAATGTTAGGAAGGCATATTCTATACATGACAAGTGACCAATTAACCTTTCTGCGAAATTATGCAGCTTTTATTTACATTTTGTGTAAAATTAGAGATGATCTCGTTTCTTATATAACGATATCCTGTATATGGTTATGTAAGAAACGGGTTCAAATACATTGGCAGGTTTGCCATTTTTATTTCGTATGGGCAAAGGAAACCTAAAGTTGTCAGGTGTCGTCCGATCGAAAGATTGTGGGTTGAATGGCGGAACTGAACGTCGCGCTTCGTCGCAGAGTCGGTTAGAGTTGAACCCATAACGCGTTAACAGGAAGACACTATCAATGTAAATTTTTTAAAAAAATATTTATAAAAAATTTTCATTTTACATTCAATAGGTATGTATAGATATAAAATTGAAAAGTGAAAGTGCCACAAACTATTGTTTTCCGTTTCAAATATGGAATGACAAAAATATATGATACTCTTACTGTACTCTTAGCTCGACAGGTTATGGCTTTGATTCTCTCTTGAAATGAAATATTTAATATTTTGAGTTTCTGGCTGTTTTAAGATTGAGTAACGTGTGATCCCGGCTTAGAATAGGATCACCCTGGTACAGTAGGTGTAAGAGGCGACTAAAGTACGTGTGGTAGAGTCACGTCGCCAGTAATGGCAACACGCATGGGTAGACTCGACCGGATTAATACCACCCCCGGCATTTAAAACCGGCGTGAAGTAGTGGCTCTTGTCACTGCGTTTCGCATTAGGTAATGCCGGGCCCCGGCGCCTTTCATCTCCACCTTGGCGGCTGGCAACGCACCTGTAGCTCCTCTGGTGTTACACAGGGTCGTGGGCGGCGGTGATCACTTACCATCAGGTGACCTCTCCCATGAAAAAAGGAGAGTTTTAACATTAGGGTTACAGACCAGGTCCTCCCTCCCTTCTCAGCTAGGACCGGAATACCAAGTGAAGCTAAAAAAATCTTAATAATATTAAATAAAGTAAATATAACTCATTATTACTAGGATGAATTTATTTAAGAATTTTCAATTTTAATTTCACCATTGCTTTACTAAAGGAATTAAACTATTTATCACCATAGATTTCTCTCTTCCCATCAAATTTCCAAAGAGGCGTTTGAAAATTTGTAATTTAACAAAGTGAAAACACTTAATTTCCTTCGCGTCGGACCCATTGAAATATTTCGAAGTCGAGTAATAAACTTGTAAAGTACATTTTCCAAACTTTTCCAACGGTCGACACTTTCATCTATGTCAGTACTTTATACTGTAATTCTTTCAGCTTTAGATCAACGCTGTATCTCACTTTCCATCAAATCTGGAGGTATTGCATGTTGAAATGTGGGATGGAATTTAAGTCACTCTTTAGCAGAGCGAATAAATGAAAATGATAATTTCCTCGAGTAAGAATCGAACCCATAACCCATCGTTGTTACAATCGCATGCTTCTGTCATAGTCTCCTGCGCCACGACTGGCATATAATATTAATAGATTTCAATAATTTAGGCATAATGAACTTTATACAGTTAACTGAACTTATTGTCTTATACAATGAGGTATTATTGTTATGCATCGCGTGTTAATATCTGTGCTCGTTATAATGTATTTTACATCCATATTGCCTGCAATAGACCAATTTTGGAAAAATACGACTTTTTTGACTTCACGTCGTATCCCGCAGAGTAGCCCACTCTGGGTACGTAGGGACCTTGGGAACCTAGTGACCTTGGGAACCTAGTGTTTCCACTAATCAACATTTACGTTTTCATTATGGCAATTCTGTCATCCACTCTAATGCCAATTCATTTGAATTCTCGAGACATTGGGTTTTGAGCGCGCTTTACCTCGTTACAGGAGCATCGAAATGAAATTATTAAATATTTCATTCCCCCGAATGGGATTCGAACCAATGCTTGTGTCCTTGCGTCACGACGACCTTCGACAACATGATTAAAGTCTATTTCTAACCGACTTCCCATAAGAATTCGATTCTGTCAGATTCTGCCTTCCGTAATTAAATGTCCGTAATTCCGTAATAAAATTTCAGTTATCAATTCTTTTTCATTTTTAGATTTTTTTGATTGTATTTTTATTCAAAATGCCTAATTGTTAGCTTGCACAAAAATATAATACTAATAAAGATTGAAATCTTAACAAAAAAAACCGACTTCAAACAAGGTACTAAAAAGTAAAGAAAAAGTTTACAAAGAATTTATAATTTTGAAGTCGGTGCCAAGTAAAAGAAACAGGGTAATGTGATATTGTAAGATTGTTGTAACATTAGATTGACACTGACTTCAAAATTATAAAATCTTTGTAAAGTTATTTTTAACTTTTTAGTTCGTTATTTGAATTCGAGTTTTCTTTTTGTTAAAAATTAATTTATATCTTTTTGTTAAAGACCAGAAGACAAGTAATGAAATATAAAATCTAGTTTTTAGTTTATTCATTTGTTTGGGCAATGAATGGCAATTTAATTTTTTTTT
>JBAIZZ010000165.1:1016580-1044491 GCA_037355905.1 Heliconius aoede | reverse complement strand
GTGGTAGCGGCGGTGATCACTAACCATCAGGTGACTCGTACACTTGTTTGCCTTGTTATTTTCACAAAAAATATATAATATACGATACATACATGTCAAAACAATAAATTCCTCTTTTATCCAATTTATATATTTTTAATAATAATAATTTTTAATAATATATGTTATTTAATAATATATATATAATAATAATAAATAAAAATAATTTTTAATAATTTGCTTCACCTATATAAAGCAGGGTAGGCAGCAGGAGTGTTATGATATTCTCTCCTATAGTATATATCCGTGCAGGACTGGCACATGCAAGTAAAATTTAAAGTGTTTAAAATGTTCTATATATTTTAGACTAGCATTCGAAAAGCAGAACGCTACAAAACTTCATCACCTTCGAAGACCATCCAACCAACCAACGTTAATCTCAACTTAGCTAATTATTAAGTTAACAAAAACAGTTAACTACAATGCCGCAAACCCTTAATTGATAAAGTTTGATGTAAGTTAAGCTTAACGACGAACGAGGCGCTTCCAAATATACTGCGGGTCGTGGCTCTCACGTGATTTACCTTCTTGTTTTTGAGGTTAATTGTAATTATACATATTAATATTATAAAAATGTTCTCTTCAGTTTTATAATATTAATATGAATACTACTGGATGAATTGAATTTTTGTTTATATTGGATAGTCCGTTTATTGAGGAAGGTCTTAGGCTATATTATATCACGTTAGTCGTGGAGCAGATTAGATATTTCATTTCCTTGAGCGAGTATCGAACCCGTAATCTGTTGCTTTTGTAGTCACACGGTCGTCTGAAAGAGAGAAAGTTTCTTCGAGTGCGCGTCGTCGAATTATGGCTTTAAATATGTATGTTTCAACTGCACTTTTATGGCGTCAGTTTTATTTTTACAATCAGAATTTACGATCGCTTTTATCATCACGCCTCGAGAATTCAAAGGAAAGGGGGCGATAGTATATCAATGTGAAAAGAGTGTACTAACACTATATTCCCACCTTCCCTCTGCCTGCCCTGTTATGTGGAAGATACAGCGGAAGCTATAAAAACACGATTCTTAGTCTCCATCTCTTTGCAGACCAAGAATAGAGATCGCAATGAGTGATGTATGAAATATAAAAAAATGTTATGTGATTAGGTTTCTTAACCTTAGTAATGTTGCGTCCGTGGCTTTAACTTTTTTTTTTTTTTTTTTTTTATGGGAGAGGACAAGGCAAACGAGCGTTCGGGTCACCTGATGGTAAGTGATCACCGCCGCCCACGACCCCGTGCAACATCAGAGGAGCTGCAGGTGCGTTGCCAGCCTTTAAGGTGGAGATGAAGGGCACCGGGGCCCGGCATTACCTAATGCGAAACGCAGTGGCAAGGGCCACTACTTCACGCCGGTTTAAGATGCCGGGGGTGGTATTAAATCCGATCGAGTCTGCCCATGCGTGTTGCCATTACTGGCGACGTGACTCTTCCACACGTACTTTAGTCGCCTCTTACGACACCGACAGTACCAGGGTGATCCTATTCTAAGCCGGGACCACACGGCTAAATTATATTTATAGTTATATATATATATATATATAATGTGAACCAAATTTAGGATATAATTTTAGTATTTTTCCGCTTTTTAACATAAAAATCCAATAAATAGATTTTACAGTTGATTGATTTTTCAGTTTCGTAGCGACTTCTCTGCGAATATTCAGGGAATATTTCATTTTCATATATTTTCATATGGACGTTTCACGTTCTATTTAATCTTATATCATGTGGTATTAGCGTAATGCAGTCTAGACGCCGTATATATCGCTAACTGCGTTTGTCTATACGCTTACTGACCATTGTAGTACTTTTTTTTCATTTATCTTGGTAGTACAGTTTGGTTGTTATCTAAGATCCTGACAGCGTGTCTGTTCAACCGAGCGGTTACCACGTCTCGGCTGTGGTTTCTGACTTGACTGAAGGCATAGATAATAATGAAAAAATATTATCCTCTAAATGTAACGGGGAGAAAATAAAAAATAGAACTATAGTTATATATATATGATCTATGTTTATAACTATAATTTATTATTAGCACTTTTTCTGCGACTTCGCCCGTGTCAATAACTAACAATTGTGTTGGGAGTCGAACCCACAACCATGACTCTAGTCTAGTCGAGTCTTTCAACAATCAAACTACTACTTACATCTTATGTTATAACATATATTTTTATATTTTTACCGAAAACAGCAGTATAAATTTGTAAATTTGTGACACTTTTACGTTTATAACTTTAAAAGTATGATGTTTGCTGAGATATCTATTTTGTGGTCTTCTCGTGTATGTAAGTATTGTAACTTTCCTTGTTTAAGAGAATCTTTTAAATTTACAGCACCGTTTGTTTTATATTACGTTCTTTTATTAAAGGTTATATATATTTTCTAAGACTAGATGCCTTGGTAAATAATAGAGAAAATATATTAAATAAAAGATCTATAATTAATACTTCATCGCTATCAGACTGTCTGTCTCCTTTTCAGTCAGTTTATGAGTTTAAACTTTACTTGGGGGCCAAAATTATTTCCATTACTTTTACCTGACAAGACAAATCGTCTGGAGCAAAGAAATGGAAATATTAAATATTTGTTTTTCGTGGGAATGGAGCCCATAACATGTCGCGATTACAGTCACACTTATGCCATTGCGCCACGTCTAGCTTCAATATATATATAATATACAATATATATATATATATATATATAGATATATATGTTATATATATATAACCCGAGCCCCGAAAAAGAATTTCAATGATGCTCCCAGCCACATCAGCGCCTACATTTACTGGAAATTAGGCGGGTTCGGTTTCATACATTAGTAATAACGTCCGTATCATCCGCGCGGACAAAACGGTTATTCGATAACCGGGTTCCGTAACAGTTAATGGTATTTTATGCTAATATGCCTGACCTTTATATAGACTAGTTTATATTTAATATGACGTTACGGTTGCGTAGTTTATGTGTATCTGTATAGATGCGGTGGATGTGGGTACAATCCCACATATTATAGTCCCATATATTATATTTTTTGACTGATTCCTTAAAATGCTCGTATACAAGAAATCCTCGAATACAGGCATATAACAAAAAAAATATAATAATCAAATAAATTGCTATTTTCAACTGAACACTTTTCAATTTTAGTTTTTCATCATTTCAAGCCTAAGTTTTAAATAAAATTGTTGTTAAAAAAGACTATTACTTCCATATTATTGATGCTTCCTAATGGAAGCATTTTAACAGCCTGGTTAAAAATATACTTATATATTTTGTTTGTCAAGGTTCATTTCAGTTAAATGACAGACATTTAATACCCAATATATTTATGTACGTATTTGAACAGAAAATGCAAAATGTGTATAATAAACATATATCATCACCCCTTTACTCCGCTTCTAAATGCGGAAGATACGTGAAGATAAGAAAATATTTGGTTTTCTCGAGCTATTTGAGCACCACAACAGGCTCGTTAACCGTTAAATAACTTAACATTTACAAGAACAAAACTAATAGAGGACTTTCGTGGCGCAGAGGCGTGCGCCTATAGATGCCACACGTTGTGGGTTCGATTACTACTCGAGTATAGTGGAATATTTAATGTTTTATTATATTTCTTCGCCTCTGGTGACGAGACAAAGCGCTACATTGAATTCTGCCAATCAAGTCGTAATGCCTCTAAAAATCGGTGGAAAGTAGGTTCACCACTTGTGTGTGTTGTCTCAATGGGAATGGAGTGTCTTGACACTAGGTTTCCAGATTTACTTTGGCCATCCTGCTATGTGCAAGATACAGCGTGAAACTATTTTTTATTGTGACCTAATAACCTACGCAAAGATCGAGGATTCGATTCCATTCAGATGAATGAATTAATATAATTTCTCCGTTGTAAAATGTCTTGAACTTTGGGAGAGGACGACAGTCGGCTTATATCGACAGTGGACTCTCTGTCAGCCAGCTAAAAGCCAGCTTTATCTACAAATTAATTTATTGAGGCTATGATTTTGTGTAAAATTTTAAGCCAAAGTTACAAAATAAAAGTTTTATGCTGATCATGAAAGCCTTTTCGTAGGTAAGATTTTTTATTAATAGCCATTTTTAACAACGCTTTAAGAGTAAAAATATTTTACCAACATTGAGAGTTAATGGATCAGTCAATCAAGAGATTGACTTTTATATATAAAGTTAAGTAATATTCTTAATTTTTTTCCGGTTCACACTATATCATACAGCCTGTATCCCGCGTGACGCAGGGTAAGCAGAGGGAAAGTGTTAAGACAGTCCGTTCTCCATTTTCCTACGAATTCTGGAGGCATTAATGTTGAGTTGCTGAATTCAACGCCGCGCCTCGACGCATATCTTCCATATAAAGACAGCGATGAATTACATTATTGTTATACGTATATAGATTTAATGTAATAAGTTTTCCTTGTACTTCGAAGCGCAGTTGGAATGCACTGTAGGTGCAATTTTTAATTAGAGGATTATTGAATTCTTTTCTTAGAAGAACATACCTATATATTAAATAATAAATTTTTGTACATAGTTTTTATTTATATTATTGGTATTTTCCATTCGTTGTTGATTCGTATTTTCAATTCTCGATGCTACAACACTATTCAATATAAATAATCTGTCCCACTCGTCAATGTCACTTTGTAGAGCTTATCGAATTTTGACAGAGGTTTGACATTTCGAAAATTCAAGCCTTGCTATATAAAGGACCGATTAAGAAGATTAACTTTTAGTGTTTATTTTTATATGTATGCTGAAATATTTATATTTGGATTCACATACTTGTGAAGTAAATTATGCTATGTTGGTAATCATAAATAAATCAGCTTCACACTGTATCCCGCACACAGCAGTGTCTACACTAAGGCACTGCTGTGTGCGGGATACAGCGTCTTAACACTATGTTCCCTCTGCCTACAAAGGGAGCATAGTGTTAAGACACTCTGTTCCCCACTTTTCGCCGATTTCTGGAGGCATTGCGTGTTGAGTGGCTGAACTCAACGCCGCGCTTTGCCTCGATACAACACAACCATCGCGTTACAGTCACATCGTTGTAGCCCTGCGCCACGACGGCCTCCCTGCACCCCGACGGCCTCCCTGCATCACGACGCCCACCCAGCGCCACGACGGAGAGTTAACACGGAATGATTTATCATGAGTTAGTCTATCCATCAAAATGCAAGTATCAGAAGACAATAACAAAATCACACGGAAAACCATAAAATTATTGTTGAAAGTTGTTGAAACTCGTTAGTTGTTAGAATTCTTTCATCGGATTTTATTCTTGTTATCAATATCACCAATTTATTTTCTACTACTTCAGCCGTGGCGCTGTTGGGACCTTTCTACTACCGAATTAGGTAGCAATTAGAAACGTAATTATTATGTTTTTTAAACATGGTCAATAAAAAAAACAGCTTATGCCACTCGCTGATGGCACTCCATAGGTGAATGAATGTTAATTTGAAAAAAAAATATATACACAAAAGGTAGTGAGGTTTTAGTTTTTATAACGTCAATATAAAATTATCTTGGAAATGTCATATTTTTCCCTGATAATAGGTATCAGGGCAAAGTATGTTTATTGCCTATTGTGTATCAAACTATTGTTATTATTTATTAATATGTTATTGTACATAATATAAAAAAAATATATAAATGCAAAGCGCAGAATTTCAATTTCTGTCGGTATAAAAAAGAAAGCGATCGCTTCGAAGTGAACAATGAAATTTTTCAAAACCGTGCGGATCGATCGACCTACTTTAAACTGGACCGAATTGAACTCGCATAGAGAAGATATTTGATTTAAATATGACAGTCTGTGTAATACGCCTTATCTCTTGAAAAATGTTTACTTGTAAACACATAGTGGAAGAATTTTAGAAAAATATATATATTTTTTAACTTTTCATTTTGAAATGCCTTTTGGACACTGTCTAAGCGATTTATGCAATAATGTTTCATGATAAATCAATATAAAATTTAATTATTATAATATATTCTGTTTAGTTCTTTAAGTTTGACGTTTTGAGCGTTTACCTGTTTAATGTAAATTAATACTTATTTATTTAGTGTCCACTTTAGTGGCAATAAAGAAACGTTAAATTGAAACTACAGCATCGACATCGGAGTGTCTTAACAAAGAGACGTATGAATCCCCCAGCCACATGCGGGATACAGCGTGAAGTTGAAAATAAAATAAGGCATAATAAAAACAATTACATATATCGAAAATATTTATTAAAATTATTAGAATATTGACCTGACATCAGAATTAAATTATATCCTACAATAGACCGTTTACTTAGTTTATGGCACAATGAAACCTAAAAGATTGAACTGACGAAACCGAGATGGGCAGTTATGGCTGGCTAACAAAAAATTTAACGCAGCCAGGATCAAATTAGACCTTTGGTAGCGAAAAGGGTCGAAAAGGGTCGAAAAGCAGGGGTTAGATTCAGATATTAGACCTCTTAATGCACTTGTAATAAACCTTTGTATAGTCGTAGCGTAATCTACAGAAGCTTTTGTTTCGATCTTTTTGTGAAATATCCCTTTTTTGTTTTCGAAGCTTTAGGGATTTCACTTAAATAGTTTGTATCGTGTTATATGGTTTATAAGTTTTTGGTATAGATGGGACGGTCGTGGTACAGTGGGGTCGGTGGTCGTAGATTCGATACGGGAATGGCTTATTTATGTTTGTTAAAATAGAGTTGTTCATTGATAGGGCTATTAAGAAATATGCCAGTTCCCTCTGCCTTCCCGGGAGTTCGGGATTCAGCATGATACATATTTAATGTGAAGAGACACAAAACCAGTAAATATTCTGTTCAAAACTCACGTGTCTCATGTAGTAACTTTTTTTTACATATTTCCGACATTTTCATATTTAATCCAATTTGTTTTTATTCTTGCAAATGGCCCTTAGGTGTGTTTGTGGTTACTGGCGAATGGAAATCTGGGAAAACGTTGTTCGTGTAACAATTTTTTGAGTAATATGAAGATGACAGTTTTCTTTGTATATATTTTGAGGTCTTATGATAAATTCGAGGCCAATGTGAGACAGGGGCACAAAGTATTAAGGAACGAATTCTGGAGTCATTGTGTTGAGTGACACAACTAAACGCCGCGCTTTACCAGAGCGTGAAATGAAAATTAAATCATCAAATAATTTTATCTCACTCCTTGTGGCAATCAAACGCAACAAAACCCACACAACCGTCGCTTTAAGAGCCGCACACTTGTGCCACTGCGCCACGACAGTCCTCAAGTAATGGTTTAAATAATTATTTGTACATTTAACAGAGTTAAACCTCGTCCACACTGATATCTTTATATACAATAGTTAAACACTAACTTGGAGTAACTTTCTGCTGTAATAGCACGAGAAACGGGTAAACTTTCAGTAAATATGACGTTAATGGGACCGACCGTTTTACGTTTCGCCTACGTGGGGCTTAGTTGTACAGACTGAATGTATATTATTTAACATATAATGATTATAGTCTTAAAATTTCAAGTTTGAGCTTTGTTAGGGCGATAGGTGTGGGTTTGATTCTCACTCGGAGAATGTTATGCTTAGTATTTTTATTTCGTTCTCGGATATTCAAGCGATAGTGGAAAACTGTTAACGTCATAGTGTTATAATGACAACACAGTGTCTTAACACTAGGATCCCAGGTTCCGTTTGCCTATTCTGCTGCGTGTGGGAGTAAAGTAAAAAAAATGACGTAATTATTACTTTACGCATTATATTTGAAGAATTAAAATCATACTGTTTATCATATTATAGGCATGTTGAATATCCCCGTGTCAATGAAGTATTACGGATAAAGTTCAATTCACACATGGAGTACTCTCGCTTTAAAGCATTGCATATGCTTATTATTATGTTTGCTTTTTCTAAGCGTATTTCACGGTGTTAAGCTCCGCCATTCACTGCCCAAAATAAGAGAATGGAAAGAAAACTCCTCTATGCCTACCTTAAAAATAAAAAAAAAACTGGTTTTCTCTATTCGGCTGTCTAAATAATCATTCTTGAAGCACTGATGGAGCTTTCACAAATTACCCATAAAACATTTTTATGGAGTATACTTATCACTCGATGTCCTGTTTACGATCCACGTGTGTGTCGCGATGACTCATTGTGTGTGCGGTCTATTCAAATATTAAATCAGGAAATAGAAGATATAGGCGGTGGGATCGCAGTGTTTTAACGCTGATTCCTCTCTGGCTACCCTGGGGTATACATGGGTGATGTGTAAAGAGAATGGCTATTGAGGCAGTTAATAATAAGTGGTCGATCGTATACGACGGTAGTAGGTTTGATTTTTGTTTCGATGAATATCTAGTTTCACATATAGCAGCGTATCCAGAGAGAATCTAATGTTTCTTTTTAAAAGGATGATATTTTAGTTTGTGACGTATTTGTCTCCTCTAGTGGGAATTGAACCTACCGAACCCAACTGTCGAGTTTACATTCAGATACTGTTAGTAGTTGGGTCGGGAAAAAAAATGAAAAATATATATTTTTGATTAATTGGGGGGGCAAAGTTTGGTTAAAGCTGCTATTTCAAGTGTGGTATCAGATGGTTCTCTCTCTCTCTGGCTAAGCTAAAAGAAAAAGCTCTAGACCTCCATTGTACGGAAGCCTCGGTGAGCGAGCCCGACTCGCGAGTGTCCCTCTTCTGTCTTTCTTTTACAAAAAGCTATGGATATGGTATACTAATGCGTTATAAAGTGCGTGTATGAACAGTCATCGGCTTTTATAATACTCGATAGAGTCTATCCAATTGATCGGAAGGAAATCGGATCAAGAACGTATGGCAAGCGCGTACTACTAATATCTACTTGACATCTCTTCAATTTGTTACAGGATTCGAACGTTTTTCTCCATAATAATCCCACTAATAATATAAATTTGAAGTTTGAAAGGATGGATCGTTGTTCCACTTTCGCAAAATGTATTGTGAAAGTGGAACAAAGATCCACCCAAGAGTGATGTAATAAATCAAAAATTTTATAGCTAAAGTTTTAGCCAATTCAATAAAACACCAATTTTGTTGCAACATTGACGCATGCAACTCTTTATATTAACATACTTTTTTTTATTTGTGAATCGATTGAAATAAATCAAGAATAAACGTTAAGGGAAGCTAAAAGCTAAAATATATTAGAATAGTGAAAACTGCATTTAAACCGGTTAAGCCATTAATGAGCATGAACAACCGTACAGACAAAAGGCTAAACAGACAAAAACTTTAAAAAAGTCATTGGTTGGATTCTATTATATTATATTAATAAATAAAGAAATCCCCCAGTAATATTTTTTTTATATATCTTCCATGTACAAATACTGATCCATTACGATTTTTTTATAAGTATAGATATAGGTATATTAGAATGATACTTAGGCCTGCTATATGTAAAATCTTTGTACAATTTAGCTAGAATATAAAAAGCGGGCGAAGCCGCGTTTGAGGAGCTAGTATTGAAATAACTTGCGTGTTCACAATTTCCAAATGATAATATTATTAGGTGGCTCCTAAGACACGCATTATGGTGGAACCGAAAATGTTTCACTTTGATTAGACTAATGGAATCCATTTTATAAAAGTATTTTTTTTGCGAATTGTAATATGATGATGTAATATAGTGAAGCGGGCGTAGTTTGAAAAGATATATCATAAGATGGTATTAGGTTCAATTCCCGTTTGAAAAGTGACTGACTAGAATTAATATTAATAATATGGTATAAGCATGGCTTATACTTTTGTGGTAAATAGGATTTTATTAAATTATAATAATAAATTCTCTATAAAAATAGTTTTTCAATCACAAACATGCTAAAATAATTAATTATATATTTTTGAAGGTGAAAAAAGCTTCACACTGTATCCCGCACACAGCAGGGTAGGCAGAGGGAACCTCGGTGTTAAGAACGGAGTGCCGTTCCCCACTTTCTACCGAATTCTGGAGGCATTGCGTGTTGAATGGCGGAACTCAACGCTCCACGTTGCCTCGTCATGAATATATTGAATATTTCATTTCCTCGAGTGGGATTCGAAGCCTCCATCTGTCGCATATACAATCGCATGCTTGTGCCCCTGCGTCACGACTGGCCTATTTTAAACTTTAACTAATAAATTTAAGTTTGAAACTTTACAAGTTAATTAACTAAATGGACTTTGTCGTAGTGAGTTTTCAATTTGAAACATTTTTAATTCTTCGTTAGAATTTTTTGTTCGAAAGAAATCAAATATTTGTATTCTTTATAGTTATCACATAATTCTTTATATCCGGTTATATAATATATAAAATAATTGAAAGCTTCTAAAAATATTTAATACTGTTGTATGACATTCACAATTTGGAGTTATTTATAAATACCTTTTAAATTTAGTTAAGAATTTCTCATTTTTACTGGAAAAAAAATCAAAACCTATCGGAAAAATTTTTAGAAACCTTACAAGGAAATAAATACATTTTACCCGCATGACTGTAAACGTAATGGTTGTGGGTACGAATCTGACTCGGGGAAATTTATCTCTACTTACTCATTACACTTATTATGTTTATGTTCGTACTTAAATATCAAAATGTTTAATTGAAAATTCAAATCGGAAAACTCACTAAAGTTTGTTTAATATACCGCCGATGATCGGAAAGTAATTAACTTGTACAAATAACTTTTTGTGAAAAAGACAGGCAGGTAATTTTCATAATTGTGAAAATTCCTTTGTTTTAAGATCAAATGTATATAGTATGCGAAATCAAAAATATTTAAATATTAACTATGCAATAAAGGCCGTCGTGGCGCAGTGGCGTGGAGTCTGACTATAAGAGCGACGGTTGTGGGTTAGCGTCTACCAGAAATTCCGAAGAATCAATATATCTATTACTGGTTAGATCCCGCACGTAGCACGGTAGGCAGAAGGAACCTGGGAAGGTGTTCGGATACTTGGCTTATTACTTTATAAACGTTAAGTTACGAATAATAATGAAATAAAAAAAAAAAACAAAAATTCGCCTGCATATCATTATGCATTTTTATTTTACGTTCATACGTAGAACGGAAATGTAAGCCCGATAGCTTAGAATTTTGAACTTAGCTTAGAATTTCGAATTACTCGTTACTGCTTAAGAACGCAGACTGAAAAACACATAACCATCTTTTGTGTTTATAGTTAGGTATAAATAGGCCCGTCTTGATAGGTGTAGGCGGTTAACTCCGTTGTAGTTATAAATTGCGTGTCTAAATGTTTGTTTTGACATTGAATAGCGATTGTTTGTCTATTGTATATACTGTTTCTTAGTAATTATATTTTGATTGATTGATTTTAGGCTTCTTTTAAAATGTTAATAACGTATGTAGTAAATCTATTTATTATTATTAGAGCTTCACGCTTAGTCATGCACCAGGCAGGGTCGGCAGGGAGAACCTGGGATTTTAGTGTTAAGACATTCTGCCTCCATTAAGAAACTTCTGTTCTGCATTTTCACCCGATTTCTCTAGGAGTTACGTGTTGAGTGGAATTTAACGTCGCCGTTTGCTGCCTATATATTAAATTAAATTTTATTTCCTAATTAGGAATCGACCCCACAACCCCATGCGTTTATAGTTGCATGATAGTGCCTTTTGGCCACGATGACCTCAACTTAGTACAGTATTTATCATATTGTAACGTTTAGTTGTTGGATTTGAACTCGTGGATCAATTAATTGCACAAAATGACAAAATCCACACTATATTTCAGTTTGTTTACTATATTATTACTTTGACACGACTCATCTATTCAACTCTAATCTATTTCACCATACAATGCGAACGTCAAGCAATATTAACTATTCTATTTTCCTTCGCCGTGCGGCATGAATGAAATATTGAGAGGATATTGGAAGATCTTCTAGTAATGTCATGAATTATTTGTATTCAGTACTGACAGTTTTTCATGAAAGGTACTTGAACTTACGCATTAAGTTTTATTTTTATTCGTAGATATGCCGCGGCGTTGAGTTCCGCAACTTAACACGTAATGTCTCACAAAATTACGGTTTTTGTACGAAGTGAAAAAGTTGCTTTATTATTTTATAATTGGCAGTATATGAAACGACACAATGCCCTGAAATTTCGAAAATATTAATAACTTAAAATTAATATAATTTATCCCCATACAAAAATTTAATCAAAACCGACCAGCAGTCCAGCCTCGAATAAGCTTCGATGTTCGATAGATAAATTTGTTTTAGTATTCATAATATCGGTAAAATTATTTGAGCTTTCAACATTCATATACTCTGAACGAGGTTTCGTCTAAAACAGTATGTTTACGTTCAATCACGAGGCCCGAAGTGAGTAAGCGGTTTTTATAAACAGTGCAATGAACTCACGAACAATGGACTCTAGTCAATATATATATATATATATATATTGAATTGAACATTTTTTAAGGGCAGTTGTGGCACAGGTGCACAAAGAGTGTGTGTATGTGCGTATACCCGAGATACAGGGTGTTTTTTAAATACAATAGACTTAGACGGTTGCCTATTCTGTCCATTATATTTCTATATATAATATTTGTAAAGGTTATTTTGTCGTTGTCGAAACGTGGTGCTTGTGGGTTCGATTTCCACTAGAAGAAATTAAATCATATCGTTGGTAGACGAAGCACGGCGTTGAGTTCGTCTATAGTTTAAATTTTAACTAGGGTCAGCCTTTACGTTTCAGTCTATTTCAGTTGAAATTGTAGTCATTTTAAAGATTAGACAGTCAATAAACAAAAAATCATACAAATGTTTTTATATTTTTCCTATACAAAAAACTAAATACGTAAAGTATCGTCCTATATAACTAATTCAAAACACACGTAGCGCAGATGTGAAAAATTGATAAATCTAATAATGTACTATTGGCCGGCGGTGTAATTAGATTGCAGGATTCTACTTTCAGAATTCTTATAGACGTTCTTTGTGACAGCTCTGAGCTGTTATCGAATAAAGAAGAATTATAAGAATTATATATATATATATATATAAAGGTTAAATGAGTTCGAAAGTAAATGTTAAGTAATGTATTATTCTCGACTTCACCGACTATTAAAATAGGTATATATGGCCGCCAAGTTCTATATTCACTCAGAATACAATTTAAGTTGTAAATTTGACTTGGTTTTTTTAACACCACGCACCAAACCAAATACGAATCTAATATAAAATAGAACTCAATGTTTCGAGGAAAGGAAAATAAAATTATTCATTTCCCCAACTGAGAATCAAACCCAAAACCGTCCATTAATATTATAAAAATATAAATATTTGCAACAAATGTTATAATTTATATATTTAAAGTTGTATACATTATGATTTACATTTCAACAATTATGATTTACATTTAACGTTGAAACACGGCGTGTTTTTCTTTATTTGAAGTCAATGGCTTCAATTCTTTGAATATGTTTGGTACGAAAATGTGGATATTTATTTCAATTAACTAATTGTAAAACACAAAAACAATAAATAAGTTATAACAACTGTAGATGAATCCAAATAGTTTGATGAGAACGTATGGCTCAGTGGTTAGACCGCTTGGTTGGTTTCTACGAGACAGGAGTTCAAGTCTTGTCTCTAGTAAGTGTTACATAGTGGGGTGACCGTAAAAGTGACAAGTTGTGGGTTCTATTCTTGCCCTCTGGCGACGAGACTGAGAGCGGCCTTGAGTAGCGCCGCTCAACATGCAATGCCTCCAGAAATTAGCGTAGTGTCTTCATAGGAACATAATAAAAAACACCCCAAGGTTCGCTCTGGTACCCTGTTGTGTGTACAGCGTAATACTAAAAGAAAGTGTAGAATAGTCTTATGATATGATGATATTTTGTTTAGAATTCATATATACATTATTTTTTATGTCAAGATTCCGTCATATATTTTTCACTGTCATCGACTTCTTATAATATATGTAAGCTCCCGGGGGGGACGCGCTTTCTATGTGACCTTCCTTGTTTTGTACTATGGCAAGGTAAAATACTTTTACATCAGTTTGTTGTGACAATTTCTCATATCTATGTCTCATGTCTATATCTCACATCTATGTCTTATATAATATCTTTCTCTCGCAACGGTGCAGCGTCTGATTGTAATTGCGACGGTTGTAGATTCGATTTCCACTTGAGAACTTGGAATATTTAAGATTTTCAGTTCTTCGTTCTGTTAGGTACTATGACAAAGCGCGTTATTGAGTTCCGCCATACAGCGCGTAATGTCTCAAAAATTAGACGGAAATTGGGGAACGGAGTATCTTAACACTAGACACCTGTTTTGTGAAGCTATATAAAAATATAGACATGTATGGACTATAAAAGAATTAACGATACTAAGAATTTCGTTTTCTTAAAATAGTCCACGTTTCCACACACGACTACACTCTAATCCCAAAAATATATTTCACATCCGAAAGTTATAACACACAGTTAACTATTAATATTTCACTCGTAGCGTATTGATTGATCTAACAGTGGGTGATCTCGCTTCGTAGAGCGACGACCTCCTCTGTTTATTTTGGAAATACACAAATTTCATAATATTTTCTTGTATTTTTACAACTCTCGAGTATTTTTATTTCTTTGATGTTTCCCTTATATGGATCTTTTTAAGTGAAGATTCGATTCCCATTCGGTGCAATGAATGACTTTTTTTCATTTTTGTCTATTTTGGTAGCAAATTAGGTAGAAAGTGAGCAGAGTGTCTCAACACTAGGCTCTGGTGTTGAAATGCTCCGCTTTGTTCGTGCTGTCTACTTCTACCGTTACCTACCCTATGTGAAAAAACGTTAAAATGTTTCTTTTCTTTGTTTGTTATATTTTAAATAGATAATTTTTTATGTTGAAAATGGTATTCTCAACATAAGGTTGGAACCTTATGTTGAGTTATGTTTCCATTTTCCCAGGTTCCAGTTTCAGGTTCTGACGTTTCTAGGTGTGAAACTAAAAAAAATCATCTTCAATCACGCAATCTAATTGAGTCAAGTCGTTTCGTGGGACACAAGTGTATACATATAATATACATACAAATATATTGTTTATTTCGAACAAATCTTCAAAACGACCGCCGCCTTCCAGAAATGTATTTTTGGGTAGGGGTGGGAAGTTTTAGCTATGAAGCCGGAAACACCGGATATGATGTGCCATATTATGTTACAACTAGTATAGTAAATACGTTACATAAATATTTGAGGCCCGTCATAATGCTCGAGCGTGCGACTGTAAGAGTGACAGGTTGTGGATTCGATTCCCAATCGAGAAAATAAGATTTAAAAAAAACAGACGTCGTGGCGTAGCGGCACAAGGATGTGACTGTAACGCGTTGATTTTGAGGTCGATCCCCACTCGAGGAAGTGAAATATTTATTTACGTTTATGTGTGTTGAGTTCTGCCACTCAACACAACAATGCCTCAGAATCGGCAGAAAGTGGGGATAGGAGTGTCTTAACACTAGGTTTCCTCTGTCTACCCAGCTGTGATACAGCGATAGTGATACAGCGTGAAGGAAATAAAATATTTAATATTTTCATTTCTTCGCTTTGGGAACGAAGCAATGGCACTTTTCTTCGTCGTCGTCGTCGTCGTCGTTACATTACGATTTAGTGGAAAGTGAAAGAATTGTCTTCGCACTATATTTTCAGCCTCCCTCTAGTTTGATGATGATGAAGCTAAAAAAATTGTGTTTGTAGTCTATTTATTGATATCACAACATGATTGTCATACTCTATACTATACTAATATCTTATAAATATTTTAGTTAAATGTCTATTTAACGTTCGACGCTCGGAACTAATACAAAGTTCCCCCGGTCGTGACGGGAATGCCTAATGGGGTGTCTTTTTAACGATTCGAGAGTAGCTCGGCTACAAGTGGTTCGTTTATCCCTAGTACGCGTTATAAATAATGTTTCTTTACTTTTCTTTCCACTTTTTACGCTTTTTTCTTTCATTTTTGTTTTGTGTACCGTTCAAACCAATGGCCAGGGGCATAAAATGTCCTGCAAAATCGACTGGTTGTGGGTTCGATCCCCACTCAAGGGAAAAAAAATATTTATATAAATTTATATTTTCATTTCTTCGCCCTGATATCGAAACAAAAGCGCAGCGTAGAGTTCCATAAACCCCATTCAACACGCAATCCCTTAGGAATTCGGTGGAAATGGGTGTATGGAATTGGTGAAAATTAATTATGCAGAATGAAATAAACTCTTTAAAAATATATAGATTACGATTTAATAAGTTTATTACAGTAATGATGATTACAGTAAATCATAATAAAATAAGCAACCAATTCTTTCTTAAAATATTCAAATAAATTATTCGTATAGTTCAAGCGGACGAATTCGTGTGGGTCGCTAGTATAGAGTAAATAATTCTTAGTACACTTTTAAGCTCCAATCACCGAAATGTCATATTATTTATAAAAAAAAGTAGATTTCATTTTTAACGATACGTCATATTATAGTACAGTGAAAACCTTATTAAAAGTTAAAGGTAAATTTTATAAAATTTATGATAAAAGCTTTGCTTTTTCATAATGATATTGTCGTTACTATTTTTAGACTGACACATATTTTATAGGCTTAGATAGCAACATTTTTATTATTTCATATCGCAGAGTGCGTGAGAAAAAATGAATCCACAACCTGACGTTTCTACAGATGCACGATTGTACTGACTAGCCTAGCTAGATAAGCTTTCTGAATTAAACGTAATCGAGGCGCGGCCGATTTGGCCTGTGAAGGTCGCAGGTGAATAGGCGTGTAATTTGATTAGTAATACACGCGACAGACAAGCAATTAATGTTAATATATTTTACATATATTTTGAGACATTGGTACCAAAAATTTTATTGTTGTGTGATCTGAAAGAAGAGGCTAAAATAGTTCAATTATATAATATAACAGCAAGGGGATCTAGAACGTGATAAAATGCAGAGGTGGATGACAGTAGCGTTTGGCGTTCCTTTCTATATGGGTAACTCCTAAGGATGAGGTTATGCCTCTTAACAAATTAACAAGTTAATAACGTGTAATTTTAGGAGAAGATATAATGTAAAATTATGTTTATAGATTTTTTTAGCTTCATGCTGTATAGCAGGGTAGGCAGAGAAATCTTGGGATCCTAGTGTTAACTCCATCACCATTAAAACACTTGCGTTCCTCACTTTTTTGCCTTTACTTAACATTATATCCTGCAAATTGGGTAGTTCAGAGGGGAACCTGCAGTTAAGACTCCCTAAGATCGTTCGTTTTTCTAAATTTTATTACTAATATTAAAGAGTCCGTTGACATCATCAATTGTCCGAAATGTGACATTTGAACAGATCGTAAATTATAATTTTAACGGCGAACACCCCGTATAAAGCGTGTTATCGCGGACCGTAAAACGTTGACCAACAATATTGCTGAATCATTTTCATTTTCACAATCGCCTCTGCGTCTTCTTGTTATGTTTGTGATGGGATTTCGAATATTTTTTTTTTTTTCAGCTTCACGCTGTATCCCGTACACAGCAAGGTAGGCAGAGGGAACCTCGGTGTTAAAACACTCCGTTTTTATTTTTTATTTTATGTTTTTTAGTATCACACTATATACTGAATATAGCGAAGTAAGTCAGAGGGATCCTTGAAGTTTGTTCCCATTAAGACACTTTCGTTACCTATTTTCCGAATTATGGAGGCATTGCGTGTTGAGTGGATAAGCTCAATACTGCGCGTTGACTCGTTATCGATACGAAGATATGCAATATAATTAATGGGAATCGAACCCACAACCTGTCGCGCTTACAATCGCACGCTTGTACCATTGGTCTTATTTTATTTCATAATTTTGGTGAAATTTAAACATATTTTTTTTGGAAATATAAATTATCTGACATACCAGCTAGAACACGCTGAAAATTAAGCAAGAGTCTCAACGAGTATCAATAAAGCGCACGAGTGTTTTACACCGATAGTTTTCTCTTTAGCGGCCGTAAGTCGGTTTATGAGTCACTAAAACCGACTCAAGTACCTGTAATAACACTCATGTCGATGGCATACGTCCGGTTAGATTTGGATGGAACTATATTATATTTCGTCTGTACTTGCATATCTATTGTTAAATTGTAAAATTAAAGCATTTGTTTGAACGCGCCTAGGTCCCTGCGCTAAAACTGACATTATTATAAAGTTGTATCAAAACTTTTGAAAGCTTTTAAAAATATATTTTAAAGAAAATTTGGAATTTTCTCTCGGCTAAGTCAATAATATTATTTTTTACAAAGTTACCTCTGTCATTCAACAACTTATAAAGTATTATTATTGTAGCCAAAGGTCTTATAATTTATAATAAATACACCATTAATAGAATAAAACCTTGATTTCATTAATATAAAAAGCCTTTTATTAATATTTTATAAATTAGTCTAAAAGGAATCCATCGGCATCTATAGAGGGCCATTACGGGGGCAAAATGGATCGGATCGCAAGTCACAGCACTATAAAGCCCCTGAGTGAGAGTTTATTCAGTTATCTGAAACTCGTTTTAACTTAGGAACTAAATTGCACTATAGTTTTAAATGTAATAGATATTTTATAAGAGGTAAGGTTTGTTTGAGATAGTTAAAAGCAGAGAAAAGAAAACATGTGAATGAAAAATTTTATACAATTAATGAATAAAAATGTTAAAGTTTAATAATAATATTGTTATTATCTGTGCCTTTTTTTGGGCTTACGTTGTATTCCACTATAGAGCAGATTAGTCAGGGGAAACCTAGTGCCAATACATTGCGTCCTCTAATTTCCACTTAATTTTCGATTGAGTGGCCGAATTGAACGTCGCGTTTTGTCTTGGTATGGAAATTATTAATTCCCCCGATTTCAAAGTTCCACCTCCCAATGATAAAACGGATACCGATTACTAAGACTTCTCTGTATGCGCGTTCGTATGTCATCAAGCTGTATCTCATAAACCGTGATAGGTAGACAGTTAGTAATTTCGTAGTTGACATGCTGCTATAATAACAAATACTAAAAAATTTAATAAATACTCAAGAGGATTACCATTTTACAGACAGAATTTTTTTCCGTTTTTATACATAGCACGAAGTGCATGGGATACGAATCACACTTGGCCGGTT
Source organism: Heliconius aoede (assembly GCA_037355905.1). Lineage (NCBI taxonomy): Eukaryota > Metazoa > Arthropoda > Insecta > Lepidoptera > Nymphalidae > Heliconius > Heliconius aoede. The sequence continues at coordinate 1,025,275 of JBAIZZ010000165.1, read as the reverse complement.
TTTTCATCGTCATGTAATCAGTGTCAGTCGGTATTTCCTGAAAATGGTTTAAAATATTTTAACTAAATTCTTTATTTTTTATTTAACGTAATTATGAAGACAGAAGTAGGTATATACTACAGTCCCTAGACTGCGTCCTAGCTACTAGCTTAAAAGTAAACGTGAATAATATATAATTAAGAGGTAGTCCTGAGGGAATTTTACAAGAGGCCTTAAGTTCGTCTGCCCAGTATTTTAGTTTAGAATCAGTAAATAATTTCTGCTTACTTAATTTTGTGTGGAAATAATTAATTTCGATACCATGTGTGGTGCAGGGGTACAAGAGAGCGGCTGTAACCGCGACATGGTGTGTTTAATTCCTTCTCGAGAACATTAAATAATATTTTTTATGTGTTAGCCCTGTCAACGAGTTGAAGCGCAGCGTTTAGTTTCGCCACCCAACATGCAATCCCTCCAGAGTTTTGGGGACCGAAAGTGTATTTCCCCAAAAAGCCCCCCACGGAGTGTCTTAACACAAGGTTCATAGGTTTTAGAATCGAACCCACAACCGTTTTGTCGACATACGCATGCACCATGACGTAACTTGAGCTTATCTTAGACAAAAATCTTAAATCATAACGTTATTTCACTACAATTTAACACTAAATCAAAATAAAATAATTTCAGAAACAAATGAAGAATAGGATCTATAAAGAACTTCAGCCGTAGACAGTGAAATGTATAGCACGATTAATGCGATTTACGATATTTCTGTGACCGCCTTGTAAAGTAAGGCAGTACTGTGCTTAAAGATTTAAATAATTTAGATGACAAATAGGGTTTGCGCTTGTGTGGAGTATAAAACGTGAGGTAATGTGTTTACGCTTTACTAAAAGGGATTCGACTCTTAATGTTCTCTTACAGTCCTTTAGAAACTTTTATGATGAATGTCTGGTTCCTACGGTATGTAGTTTGCGTAGTGGAGGCTGTGTAATCCACTGTCAACCATTTTGTAGAGCTTAATACGTACAGGTTTGACTGAGCTTTGAAACAAGTGTTAAGACATTCAGTGCCCCACGTTTACGGCTAATTCAAGACATTACGTATTGAATGGTGGAACTCAACACCGTGCTCTGTCTTATCACGAAGGAAAAAAAGGAAGGTATGTAAATATTCATAATTCAAACGGGAATTGAACCTAGCATCGTCGCGGTTACAGTCAGGCGGCAGTGCCACGCGCTGCGCCCTGCGATATCACGGATTTAATATTTTAACTGTTACATAAGCGCATAAAACAAAGGGTGCAAACATTCAGAGTAGTTTTCTTTGTTTCTTGTAATTAGCCAGTATGCCGTTTGAACAATATCAAAAATAAATTTCAACCCTCCTCTCTCGTTGCGTTACTTAATATTCGGAAATTATTTATTTTCAAAAATTTAACAATTTACTTCTATAAATAAAGTTTATGAGTGAGTACGTACACTGGTGACACAGACAACCAGCGAATATAATATGAAATAGTAAAACCCTTTCTAATCAATGTTACGCTATTATGAACATCATAAAACTATATTTTCGTTATTTTAGCTTCAATTTGTATACAGAACAGGTAGGCAGAGAAAATCTAAGTGTCAAGACACTCCTTTCCTCATTACCTCGAAAGCAGAGCGATGAAATTAAAATATAAATTTAATTAAATGTTTCATTATCGAACTCCCAACTAATTGCGTTTACAGTCACACTTTGTGCCCCTCTGCCATGAGAGGCCTCAAATAATTAATGTTATTTTAAATAATTTACGAGGTACTTGGCTCCACAGGGCCTCTGCGTAGCCTAGACCAAACAGTAAAATTTATGATGACTTAGACCCAAACCTAAATCAACAAGAGTTTTGAATTATTTATATGTATATCATTATATATATAATTATGTAAACATATAGTATATAAAATACAGTTTATATAATATAGCTATCGTTGTTTATTAGACTTATTTGTTGACTGGTTTAAATACCGTCATACAATATGTATATTTTTTCAAGCTATATTTCGTCTATAGTGGGTTAAGTTAATATTTAATATTTTCATTTTCTCGTTCTAAAAACGAGGGATAAAAAGCCGCTTAGGGTTTTGAAATTCTACTTTGCGCCCAATGTCTCCATATGTCAGAAGGTGGTAATTTATCTTCTTACTCAGTCACTCAGTCCCAGGTTCCACCCGCCTACACTGTTATGGGCGAGATGTAGCGTAAAACTAAAACAAAGAAGGAGCTTGGCTTGAGCGAGTTACTTTTGATATTAAATAGTCTTAATAAAATAATTTCTAAGAGTGGGAACTGAGCCCACAGTCTTCGCTCTTACGTTCAAACATTAAACATATTCCCAGTCAGATTTAGCTCAGCAGTATGACGTTATTATCATCACAAACAAACGTAGACGCTGCGAACTGAAGTTAGCAAACAACGTCCAAAAGTTTGTATAATGAAGACGGCATCTTGAGATGTCACGTTAAAAGATTACTTGTGGACTTTGTCGATTGGCGCGGGCCTCATTAATTCGGCAAGCTGGTGGGAACTTGGTTGTTTTGTCGAGTTGTCTGGGTTTTATATATAGGGTAGAATAATAATAATTTAAATTAATAAAGTTTGATTATTTATTTATATATAAAACTCTCCCGTTACCAAGTGACTGAAAGACGAAAATACAAGACCTTAAAAGTTGAAATGCATATAGAAAGGTTACGGAGAGTACAGGACTAAGAGAAGAATTTTTATTTTGTATTTTAGGTCAACGCAAAAAAGCAAGGTGGGAGGTGTGGTAGTCCCATGGTGAATGAAGATAGTATGGAATCTACCTATTAAATTACTACCTACATATTATCTCTGCAGGTCTAACTCCTGGCACCTGCTGGTAGCAGTCTGATACCGATTTGACCGAGTTTATTTTTTATAGCAACTTTTATGTTTTTTGTATATACATAATAAAAATAGTCAAAATCCTTTCCACAATAAGTGTTTCTAATCATATCTGCACCTACGAGTGTGCATTGCCAAATCAGCACTATCTCTAATGATACCCCTTTCGTAACTCGCTAGAGCCAGCAAAGGGCTAACGAGCTGCTTCCTCAGGCTTATTCGACGGTCGATAGTGTGTCGTATTGTCAGCGATCTTTGCAACTTAATGAAACTAGTTAGTTTTAATGTTATAAACACTATCTGATAACCGTGATATCAGATAATAATATATAAACGCGACGGTTCCGATACTCAGTGTCCGAAACTGGTGTTGTTTTATATATTTTTTTCTGAATAAGTCATTATTATTGTTGAGTATCATTTCTTCGCTTTGGTACCGCGGCAAAAGCACGGCGTTGAGTTCCGTCACTCAACACCGCAATGAAAACTTGTTGGTAGGACGAAAAAAAAATTATACGATTACCCGCATTGTCTGTCGGATTGAATCGTACCAGATTTTGTTCTAATTTCTTAAATCGTCCTATTTAGTAATTCTTGATTACATTATAATAGTATATTTTTAAAAACATCTCGAACTATATTAAAACAATTTGTTTGTAAACTCAAAGGGCACCCCAAATTTCGACCACCGCCCACAACAAATTCTTTATTATAAGTAATAGCAAAATTACTTTTGGTCTTCTATTGAATTAGAAGGCTAAGTTTCTGCATTGTTTCTTATAAAGAGGAACAGAATCAAATTAATAATTGTTACATCATAAGATTACCTTCGTCTTTTTATCACTCTCTCTGCCTACCCTGCTGTGTGCGGGATACAGCGTGAAGCTGATTATATACACATGTATTTGATAATATGTACAACACTTTTGTATTGATGCAGTGACTCTAAACGTGTCCTCTAGTAACATTTTCAAATTTCAAACACAATAAAATAAATATCAATTTCCATAAAACAAATACTACCAACCAAATCAACATTATATATTAATAACGTCTACGACGTAGTAGTTCTACGACGTACATTCGTAGCAAGGTCAAGTAGTAGCCTTGGCATTGTTCCGTAGCGCGTAACCGTAGCCATAGTGGCTACGCACGCGGCGTGGGCGATAAGTAATGAACTGAACTGAACCTGTCGCGCTTACTATCGGATGCTTGTGCCCCTGTGCTTTGACTAGTTTCTTTACAGTTCTTCTTTGTACTGTAAAACCCCTGCCTACGTAGGTGGAACCCCCTATTAAGACAAACAGGTTCCTCAATGTCCAATTTTTGATTAAAAAAGATACTGTTATTATTTTTTTAAATATATATAATTAATATGTAACTTCAGTTCAAAGGGCCTCATGGCGCAGTGGCACAAGGGTGCCGCCCGTAAACGCGACGATTGTTGGTGCGATCCCCACTCGCGGAAGTGAAATATTTATTTACTTTTATATTTCCATTTCTTAGCTCTGGTGTCGAGGCAAAGGGTGGTGTTAAGTTCTGCCATTCAAAATGAAATGCTTCCAGAATTCGGCAGAACGTGGGGAACGGAGTGTCTTAACACCGAGATTCCCTCTGCCTAATCTGCTGTGTGCGAGATACATCGTGAAAAAAAATTGTAACTTTTCATTAATTGTGAATTGTAATAATCATATATATTGATATTTTAACGTGCAGCCGAATAAACTCGCACACGAGTCAACTTTATTGATTATTCGCTCACGTACGATGACTCCACTGTTTTTGTATTCCGAATAAATTACATACAATTGCCGTAATTGCTTTAAATATTTGGTTTAATATATAACTGGGGTGTTGTAAGGTGACTTGTCTTTGTCATTCTGTGGCACTATACCTCCTGAATTAATAAATCAATGTGAAAGCGGTTCTTCATCAAAAACCTTGATCTTCGCTTAGGTTCTCATCTATGTTTTATGACAATCAGGTTAGTTAGTAGTTTGAGAGCAACAGTGTTTGTTGCTCTAATTTACGATAATAATATCACGTTAATAGTGTGTACTTTCTATCCCGCACATAGCTAGGGAGGCAGAGAGAACCTGGGCACCTAGTGTTCAACGAGTGGTTATATCTCTTTGAGCATGCATTTTAAAAGCTAAAGTATTTAATGTAATTACTATGTTCAATTACGTTCCTAGCGTCTTTGAAATAACTATAATGGTAAGACATTACAAAGGAAAGTATTCATTGAGAATAAAAATTAGAGATTCTCTCGTAACTAAGATAAATCTAAAATTAAAAAAGGAAAACAAAAAGTATATGTAATTTCATTGTATATAGATTGGAAGTATTATGTAAATTTAAGGCAAAAATATATTATTCCTATGTAAAAAATTAATTTACAATGTTGTTTTTCTTGAAATTATTATCTCAAAATCCCTGATTCTGTCTAAATATAAATACGAGATAATAATGCTAATCCCTTAACTTGTCTCCTTGAGGCGTCTCGTGTTTCTTAAATTGTCAATAAAACTTAGGTTCCTCGCCTCCGGTTACGTTTCTTACGAGCTTTTATAAGAAACTCTATGTTGTAAAATCTACTATATATAAAGAAATAATATATAATCATATAATGTAATCATTATACTTTTAAACAATGACACAACCAAAGGAGATATTTATTCAGCGCGTACTTTTTTTAGGAAAAAATGTACCCTTACAGAATGATCTGATCATTCTGTTTTCCGTCTGTATTTAGAATTCTATAGAAGATAAGATGAATATATGCGTCAAAATTAAGTAATATGTTTATTTTCTGCTTCACACAGTGTGAATCCCACACATAGCAGGGTAGATAGAGTGAATCTGGGTACCTAGTGCAAAGACTGTCCTCCACTTTTGCGCAGAATTCTAAAAACATTGCGTGTTGAGTGGCTCAAATCAACGCCGCGCTTTTTCTCTTTACCAGAGCGAAGAAATATAAATATTAAATATTTCATTTCCTCAAGTCAAGCCGGGAAAGAATCGAACCCACAACCAATCGCGTTCACGCTTGTAAACCCGGCGCCACGACTGGCCTCCATGTGTTTGAATATAATATATTATGTAACAATCTATATTTATTAATTTAAATATAACCTTTTAGTTTTACATTGTCGTAATAAACTTTCATTAAACAATATAACTTATTAATTCTCATTTCGCAAACAATTTTACAAAGCTTTTGATGTCGTATATTTGAGGTATGAAGCCGCCCGCTCTCCGCCCACAGAATTTTATAGCTGTTCCGTTTGCCGAACTGCTTTCACCGAACTTGGCGAAATTCCACGTTTGATAGCGTAATGAGCCTTGCCGCGCACCCTTTATGTGAAACAAAGATGGTAATTGGTAAATTAAAATATTTAATTATAAAACATTGTGAATTATAAAATGTGGGTAGATTTATATACATAATAGATAAAACGCAGCGTTGAGTTCTACTATTAAATACACAATACCTCAATAATTTGGCTGAAAGTGGGGAATGAAAATGTCCTGACACCAGGTTTTTAGGTTCCATCTGCCTACCCCGCTATTTACAGCATGAAGCTATAAAAAAAGGGGAAAAATTCTATATACAAACTATTAAATAATATATTAGACCGTCGAATAGGGCGTCGTCACAGTATCACATAGTCTCACTGTTTACGCGACGGTTGTGGAGTGTCTTATCATTGAAGTCCTCCTGAATTCCCTGCAGTATTTTTTTTTATGGAAAAAGATAAGGCAAAGTGTCACCTGATGGTATGTGATCACCGCCGCCCATGACCCCATGTAACACCAAAGGAGCTACAGGTGCGTTACCGGCCTTTAATGTTGGGACAGACGCGCTTTTTGAAGATACCCACTTTGTACCGACCTGGAAACCCTGCCGCTAATGCACAGAATAATGTGATTCATCTAAAAGAGATAATCAACAACCAAATGTCCTCGCAGTAATTATTTGTAGTAATACTTTTACCAACTATAAATGTAAATTGCAAATTAATTACACAATGAATAAAATATAATTGATGTCAAATTTTAACAAGACCGTCGTGGCGCAGTGGCACAAGGGTGTGACTGTAACGCGACGGTTGTGGGTTCGATTCCCACTAGAGGAAGTGAAATATTTATTTACGTTTATATTTCCATTTTTCTTCGCTCTGGTGTCGAGGCAAAGCGCGGCGTTTAGTTCAGCCACTCAACACGCAATGCCTGCAGAATTCGACAGAAAGTGGGGCACGGAGTGTATTAACACCGAAGTTTCCTCTGCCTACCCTGCTGTGTGCGGGATACATGCACACGTAAACACTCTGTGGAACGTGGTGTCATCTCTCAAACAAACAACCGAAACGGTGCTTACATATATTTTATTCATAAGGACCAAAAGTTACTAAAACGAAAGCCTTAATTTCCTTCGTGTAATTACAAAATTGTAATCTTTAATAAGCATTTCGGTTTCCGCTCTTGTGGAGCGACCTCTCCGGCGTCGTCTGTGTTCTTGACAGTCGGGTTTTCCCTTGAAACCTTCTGACTACGTCGTAAAGCGAATTTTATAGTTATTTTATTTTGAATTTGTAGTTATTTTGTTTGCAAAATGTACTGAAAATTGTCTAATAAAAGGTGACGGTTGTGACTTTCATTTCTAGTCGAGGGAACGATTTTTTTTATTTCCTAGCTCAGGTAACAAAACGAAGCGTCGCGTAGAGTTTTGTCGCTCATTTCGCAATATCTGAAATATGGCAAGAAATAAAGAAAGGAGAGTTTTAACACCATGTTACCTCTCGTCATAGACCCCCAATTTTAATCATATATGTACATCGATATATATTTATAAAAGTGTTACAATATTAGCTTTTCAATCCTGTTATTAAAAGTAACTATAGGCATTCAAATAAACCGATCACATAAAAGATTCGTTGAAATAGCAATTTATATTACTGAAACTAAGAAGATGGAGCAAAAGTTTAACTCGCCGGAGCCAATAATAAAGTTTTACAATGCATCTACTGCTAACAACTTCCTTAGTATTTTGAATTGCAATTCAATTTAAATTTACTTTTGCTTTCCTAATATAAGTAATATATTTATATAGGATTGCGCGGCGTTAAGCTGCGCATCTACACACAAGGTCTCCAAATGAAGAACGGAGTGTCTCTTAGCAGATACATGAAGTGCCTAAACTTACTATTATCACGTATACTTCTCTTCGGTAAATGTAGCATCTACCATAAAACTATTTTCTACTTTGAACCAACAGTTCCTGAGATTAGTGTGTCATACCAAACAAACTCTTTAGTTTCTTAACATTAGTGTAGAAGTTTAGACGGTGTGTGTTTGTTACAGAGCCAGCTTTGGGACGAATACGAATTAGAAGACGCGACCTTCGCGGAGTGCAGCATCAACAACGCCAACCATAGCTTTCAGGTGAGCTTAAAATACACATAAATATATATATATATTTACTATATTAATATTTGTTTTATGTTTAAAATGTTCGTGGAATCTCTACTAAAATATTTAAAAATATTTTAGGGTTTTATTTTATTTGTTCTTTTATAGCGTGAAGCTTTATACCGCATTATCCTACTTGCCCTGTTATATGCGGGATAAAGCGTGAAGTTATTTTATTCTTCACGTTTGTATAATTTATATATAATAATATACCTAAGGTTATGGTAATATAAACTGATCTCCTACTTAGATATTAACTAGATAAGGAAATTTAATGATGGCAACGTGGAATATTCAAATTTCACTCAGTTTGAGTACGGTACGTTACGTA
>JBAIZZ010000165.1:976720-1016480 GCA_037355905.1 Heliconius aoede | reverse complement strand
AAGAATAAACTTACAAATTTAGAATGGCGATGAAAAACAAAATAAACAAAACATGGCGAAAAAAAATAAGAAAAAATGTATGGAATATCTAATGAAAAGAACAGTACAAGAATAATAACGAATAAAGAAAACGTTGAGTAAAAATATTTTCTTTGAGTAAGCATCTAAGCGTTAAAAGAACGTAAGATGTGTATGTTTGTACATTTGTATACAGAAGTGAGACTTGCAAAAGGATTTATTTCACCCTATAATACTCTGTATACCCGGAAATATCTAACAAAGGCTATTGGGAATTTTAAATTGTAATAGCCAATTTCTATTCTATTTACTATTCAATGTGTAGAGGTTTAAAAGAAAAAAACCCTACAAGCGCGAGTCGGACTCGCCTACAAAAATTGAAAGTCTTATGCTTTTTTGAAAAATTCAAGTTTTTTTTCCTGAATTAGTACTACATGTAGATGCTAGTTGTCAAATTTCATAATTCATAAGGTCAACCCGAAGTACCCTATTAATTTTCATTCTCTTTATAGCGTCGACGCTTACTCGTTTTTTGCGATATAAATGGCCATATCTTTATTTAGGTAAATGTAGAAATACGATTTTTTATATAAATCACGGGACCGTAGATCCGAGTATATGGATTGAATTATAACTCGATATCTCCAAGCGTTCCTGAGGTAAAAGCTCTTGACATACAGACAGATAGATAGATAGAAAATAATCTTATAAGCATTCTTTTTTCCTTAAAAATATGGAAAGGTGTGTGACTCATTCCACAAGTCAGATGTGTTCTATGGGTAGGAGACCTTAGTATGTAAGTCACGTCGCCAGTAATGGCAACACGCATGGGCAGACTCGACTGGATTAATACCACCCCCGGCATTTAAAACTGGCGTAAATTGTGGTAATGCCGGGCTCCGACGCCCAACATCCTCCACCTTAAAGGTCGGCACCGCACCTGTAGCTCTTCTGGTGTTGTATGGGGTCGTGGGCGGCGGTGATCACTTACCATCAGGTGATTGTCCTCTCCCATAAAAAAAAACAAATGATCTTGACAGACGGACAGACAGGCAACAAATTGATCCTATAAGGATTCCGTTTTTACCTTTTAAAGCACGGAACTCTAAAAAGATTCGTATTATATAATTGTTATTGACTTCATGTGACTTAAGCGTCTATTTAAGTGTAGGTAACTAACAACACCATGTTTGTTTGCATTCCCGCAAACTCAACACTATAGTGTACGGTCCAAATATTTTGTTTGATAACAAATTTATAATTGTACGTGGCTTCATACTGTATATATGTGTAAAAGAAAAAAAAACTACATTAAAAAAACAGAAAATAAAATTAATCAGATTAGCATATTTAGAGTTATTTTTGTCTTGGCTGCCAATCAAAAAAAAAAATTATTAACTATTTGTTGTTCGACACCATGGTTTCGCATTTTCAAAAAAAAAACTTTTTCTGCCTCTGAAATTACTTAAAGATTTTATTTATCATCGCCTTTATTGCAAAGGTTACCTACTATGACGATAGTAGCTTTGCACGTGACGTAAATATTCGCACTTTTGCAAAAACAAAACCGTTAACGATGCCGCCGGATTCGATTTCCACTCGGCACTAACAAAACAAAGCGCGGCGTTGAACTCGATCACTCACCATGCAATGTCCTGAAAATTAGACGGCAAGTGGAGAAAGCAGTGTCTTAACACTACGTTCACTCCCTTCCTTGCAATTTACGTGATGCAACGTGTACCTTAAACGAGCTTTTCCGTGTAAACTACTAGCTCGAAGCTCGGAGCCATGTTTTCCTCTTCACAAAACGACAACACCAATGAACGCAGCATAATATTTTGTCTACTAACGAGATTATAATTACACGTGGCCCCCGCGCTGCAGCAATTCCTGGGTATTTATGTTTCCCTGACTGTGTGTGTTTTTACTGGCGTACATTCTGTTGTTGCTGTTTCTACCCTTAATGTACGCACGCGGTTTCGGTCATTTCGTAGTGTTTTTAATCTTAATTGCGTTTTCAGTTTGTGATGCTCATGTTGGTAAGAGTATGGGCAGTTGGTAGGTGAAAATACACCTGAAGTAGATACCTGCCTACCCTGATGTGCGGGAATAAGCGTGACTTTGTTTTTTTTTATTTTAAATTATTCTTCGTAGAGAAAGGGAATCGTACTCTGAATAGTCGCGTTTACAAATATATGAGGGTTGGTAAGCAAGGTCATGCTATATTTACAGCTTATTATAATTAGCTTGACTATGAAAAGGTTCAGTTTAAAATGCGTCAATTCTAAAAATATAATATATATGATTTTATACTGAAATAAGCGTCGCCCACAACTTTGCTTAAATTCCGCCGTTCCAACACGCAATACGGCCAAGATTGGGCGGTGTGTGGGGAACAAACACTCTTAACTCTGAGATGGATCTTGAGATCGATCTTTATTTTCGATCTGTAAATGCATTTTTAAAACCCGTATTTATAATCTGCTCTTATGTCTGAAATCAATCTTGAGTTGTCGTTTTCATTCATTAAATGAATGACAACGGCATCTCAAGATCGATTTCAGACTTGAGAACGATTTATAAATACTAAATAGAGAATCCTGACACATATATCAATATTATTTTTTATTTATTGCATCTTCAGAATGTCACATTTAATGGTATTAATTTCAGCCAGTTACATCCAGTGAAGCCAAAGAGGTTTGATTACTAATAATACATTCAAAATACGAAAATACTTTTATCCCGACCTGTTATTATTAAATCTTGGATACTCCAAATTCCCATTTCGCAACGAACCCCTATTGTGTCTCTTTGACCTGGTTCTGTAAAAGTTTCTTGGGTTTCTTACTGTTTTTTGTTCTTATAAATAAGTGTAGTATATTCGTTCTGATAATAAATATTAGATTCTAAAAATAAAGATTGTTATTTTTAAAACTTTTTGTTTTGTGACTTTAGAAGTTTAAACTGTGAACCTTAAAATTTTATAATTAGTTTAGTTAAAATTTTATAAATAGTAAATGCTTTAAATAACAGCCGTGGCGTAGGAGCTGTAGACGCGACGGTTGAGCCTAGGTTCCCTCTGTCTATCCTGCTATGTACCCTGATACAGCGTGAAGATAAATTAAATATTTAATTTAAATATTTCATTTACCTTCATGCTTTAACACAAATACTGAACCCAGAGCTTACAGTTGCACGCAAAAGCACCGACGTCACGATCTTCTTTCCTTTATATTCACTTAAACAACTACATTTCTCATAAAGTAGCATAAATTAACCCTCCATTATATTTCTAAAATTTTACTTATAAATAAAAAATATTCTATCTCCTTAGTTGTTTGGTCTTTTTACGGAGACGACAAACCTATTTAACCTCAATGTATGTACCTCTGACAGTGAATGGATCATTAAATTAGCTGATTAACCTCGAAATCCCATTTGGGAATCGTAATGTTCCTGTAACAAATTAGGGTCATGTCGATCATAATTGGTTTAAGCAGATCTTCTGTACAAAAGCTTGTGTGTAGAACGCAGAATCAAATTTTGTGGCAGCCCTACGACGTTTTTTATTGTTTGTTTTTTACACAGGCAGACAGCTAATTTGCCGGTTTAAAAGAGAACAGAGACAAGACGGACAGAGAACAAATCCAAGCACGTTGTTTTAACACTAAGTACCCTCTCGTACATAGCAGGAAAGTAGAAGGCACCAGGGAACCTAGTGTTGCGATACTTCGCTACCATTAAGATACTTCCCTTCCACACTTTCGACTGACAAAAAAGAGTATCTTATCTTATCTATTTCAGGTGATAACAGCCAGCCGCTGCCTAGTCCTCTGCGCGGAGAACCGCGGTGAAATGGAGACGTGGGCGGGCGCGTTGCGGGGCGCGTTGCATCGCGGGGCTGACGTCGCTGATCTTGTTGCTAGTATATCATCTGGTGATCATCATTGGTCAGTGTTATTCTTTTTGTATTCTTATTATAATAGGTGCTACCTGGATGTGGTTGGTCTACATTAATATTTTAAAAGTGAAGTTTAGTTATTTGCGAGTACATTGTTGACTATAATGACGAAGACTAAACTATACGTCATTTCCAAATATCGTTTCAAATATCACAGGTACGCAGCAACTCACGCTCGCCCAACATTCTGCAACGTCTGCCGAGAGCCGCTCGGAGCCCTAGGCACTGCGCACGCGCTGGCATGCGAGCTGTGCAAGTATAAAGCGCACAAGCGGTGTGCTGCGCGGGCACCGCCCTCCTGCAAGTGGAGCACCCTGGCTTCGCTGGGGCCCCATCTGGTTGAAGATCCTGACGGGGTAACAGATACAAAACTTTGCAATTAATTTTGTATATTTGAGGCGAGTTTTGGTGCTGGGGCACAAGCGTGGGGTTGTAAACGCGATAGGTTATGGGTTCGATTCCCACTCCCGTCCACAGAAAGGCAGAAGGAACTTAGCGTTAAGGAACTCATTTCCCATTTTCCGTCAATTCTGGAGGCATTGTGTGCTGAGTGGCGGAATTGAACTTCACGCTTGGCCTCATCATTAAAACAGACGCCATCTTTTAATATAAATATTTTAAAAAATTGCTAGATAAATATACTGCAACATGATAGATGTCTATATGCACTTAGTTTGTATAGACGGTACATAAAGCAACCTACCCTTACCTACGTGTCAGAATCACTCTAATTATTTAGAAAACTTATTTGTAGAAGGATTGCCTTTGTTGGATAAAAATGCTCTTAAATTTTCTAAATAAAATTTAAACATATTAATAATTTAGTGAATAATACACAGGCGGACCTAGAGCCATGCCATCTATTGTATCTACCCGTAAATCTAAAAGAAAAGAAACGACAACATTAGGCCCCTACCCACATATGTATGTACTTATAAATGCAAAAAAAGACATAAAATAATATAATCTGTCAATCGAACACACTTTTATTTTATTGTCGCATAATAAAGCACATTAATAGATACAATAGAAGTAAGGAATGGCGTTCAAGATACGAGTGACGATAAAACGAATCGTTCCAATTTACTGCCTCGTAAAATGAATTACTCGGATCGATACTAATTCGGGCTCCAGGAAGGTCCTGAGATTGTTGTGTGATTTCTTCATTTGATAGAAGAAACAGAGGCCACTCGTGGCCCAAATTATAAACACAACTAGTTGTGGGCTCGAATCCCACTTGAGGAAATGATATATTTCATATTTTCATAAATGCTTTCTAATAAGATGGATAACGATGAACGGCGTATCACTAGATTTTCCCTCTAGTTCCAATTTTCATCCCTGTGTATTCCATCAATTGGGAATCGAACATGCAACCTTTGACAGTCACACGCTTGCACCCCTGTACCACAACGGCCTCATTAGTTTCATATAAACAACCAATACCCGCTAATCTCGTGTCAATTTTGTTGCAGGTCATTATAATGCCTCACCAGTGGCTCGAAGGTAATCTACCAGTGGCCGCCAAGTGTGACATATGCGACAAGACCTGCGGTTCCGTGCTGAGGTTGGTACACCATTACTCCATATGCCCATAGCTGCAGCATAGCCACATGCTACTGTGGCGCCGTGTTTTACTATAAGCACAATTATTATGCGCCCGATCCTCACTTAGTATTAGGTTACTCGAAAAGTAATGTTTGGAAATTGAGCAGACAGTAGAGAATTGGCAGACCTGAACAGCTGGTAGGTAGGCCCACCCTATCATATGCAGGAATTGTCTGGACCTAACAAAATATTACATAAAATATCTATTATATAAATTAGTTTATGTCATGCCAGTCTATAATTTCTTTTATTTATTGTATAAATATTTTTTCGTATGCAAACCTGTAAAATGCTCCAAAAAAGGTCATACCGATTTACCATGTCATGAAATATGAATTAAAATGTTTTATTACACTCTACGCATATAAATAAATTATAATTATGCGGTGCGGAGGGGTCGGTGCCGTCAAAAAGAATAAACCCGTCCTCGGGGAATACACAAGGGTCAACCATTTGGGACCGCACGCTATGTCACTTAAAAAGAAACTTTTTTATTCGGTTATTCATGAAAAATATGGGACTTTTTATTTTAAATTTTGTATTGCGTTGCTATATTTTTTCCTTATTTTTATTTTAGACTTAGACTTCTGGTGTACTTTTTCCAAAGACCACCACCAGCTTTCAAATACACGGAGTATTCATTTGATTACCAAACGAGTGGATGATAATTGGAAGACAAATTTACCTAAAATGAAGAAAAAATATTAACTTTTCTATTCCTATATTAATATTCATATATGCCGCGAATACAATAAAACAGGAATTCGTAGGAACTTCCTTCCACGCGCCACGGAACTGTGGAATGCCCTATCCGCGGCAGTGTTTCCAGGTCGATATGACATGGGTACCTTCAAGACGCCGATCCGTTACAATTTTATTATAAATATTTATCAACTAGCGGCCCGCCCGAGGCTTCGCCCGCTTGAACTATATGATTATTCATTTAATAAACAGAATTAACTGACAGCTATAATGCTTCTAATATATACTTTAATATGAAATCTTGTAATCTTTTTTTTTTCTACATTATACTAACTTGTATGACGATTATTCATTATTTTGAATTAAAAAAATACGAGCGATGTTGATATTTCAATTTATAACAATATATTTGGAGCTTTGATACATAAAGCTAATTATTTATTATATATTATATTATACATATATATGTTACATAGTAAAGTACGTACGTACTATAGTGATTGCATATTAACGCATGTACAGTTTTTAAATTAGTTACACATATATATATATATATAAAAAAATATTTTAAATTGCCCCTCTATCCGTTTCCGTCAAAAATACTTAATGTACAGACGAATGTTGAGAGCATTTTACCGACAGAAACGGAGAGTACAATGGAGTGTCCCACTTGTACACTACCTCGAGATAGATTTTAGATGTTCAAACATACCTTCGACATTCAACTGAAAGCTGCGGATAAATCTTTTGGAACACCTATATAGGTCAGCGTCACGAGGCGCGTCTCATATTGAATGGGTTGTATGCAAATATCGGTGCCGTCGATAACACTTGTATGTAGATACCAGAAAATACCATTTTAAATTCAAAGTTTCTATATTTTGTATTCATATATCAGTGTGCTAGTTTAAGGGTTTTTAAGGTTTCATACCTTTTATGGAAAAAGGAACCCTTATAGTAGTAGTAGTTGAAAAAAAATTTGCTACTCTTTTTTAATTAATACTGTAAGGGCGTTTGTTTTTTCATTTTTGTGGTTTTATAGCGACATCAAAATTTAATTATAGTGAAATCTGACCTCTTAATTTACTTAAAAAAATCGTCGTTTCAAATAGTGCTTTGTGTGATTTTTTTTATACGGAATTTCAATATACAATGGAGGATACCTTCTGATAAAGACAGACCGGCCGGGCCGGAATTTGGATAGAATTTTCAAACTATTCTTGTGTACCTGATAGATAAATCTAATTCTTTTAACTTAATATTTCTCTATTTTAATAATAATAATAATTAAATTACAAGAGAGTTACCTAACTTAAACACTACTTTATTTATACTGTTAAAACATATGTCATAAACAAATGTCGACTGCCAATATGGCCGTTTAAATTGTTTCCATTCTATCATATATATAACATTTTATTTTATATATATATGTATTTCTTATTATTTAAAAAACATTATAACTAGTAATAATTTTATATTAAATAATCGAAGTACTTACATCATAATATCTTATTTAAATTTGAATATTAATTATATATATTATGTCCATATTTATTTGTATAATAAATAACATTTTTAAAGACATTTGTTATTATTAAATAAAAATTAAATATAATCATCATTTTATAGTAATCTATTACACGCAACTATGTTTTTTGCAAATTAAAAAAAAAACTAAAATTGTGTTAAGTCACTGTGTTTCAACTTAGTGTCCATATATTATTTCCAAGGCACTGCTCTCAGCTCCTCACCCTGCAACGCATGGACACCCGGATCTTGAGTCTATGGAATGCTAAGTAGTTTCTCCTCTTTTCACTTATATAATCTATAAATTGTAAGCCCACATTATCAAAAATCGCGTCGCTTACATAAAAAAGATGGTCGTAATTTCCACGTGTCTTAGGAGATTTATTTAGCGGTCTCTCCCGCCCGGTCTGATTTGCATGCGAAGCGTACACGAGGCGACGGCAATCAATTATACAGCAAATGAGAGAGCTGTCCGTAACGCGTATTGGGAATTTTAACGAATGAGAAGTTTGGTTGAGTTTTAAAAATAATAGTATATTAATAATAAAATAAAATAATAATATTTGGCTTATTTTTCTTATTTTTTAATTAGGGAGTAAATTGTTTTTAGTT
The DNA here is from genome assembly GCA_037355905.1 of Heliconius aoede. Taxonomy (NCBI): domain Eukaryota; kingdom Metazoa; phylum Arthropoda; class Insecta; order Lepidoptera; family Nymphalidae; genus Heliconius; species Heliconius aoede. The sequence continues at coordinate 1,008,046 of JBAIZZ010000165.1, read as the reverse complement.
CTTTGCTAGAGAAAGAATACAAAGCTTGGCTCTGAAATACGGATAACTGACGATGTGACAAAAATTGAAAATTAAGTGTAAGCTCGTTTCTCGTGTGAAGCTTAAAAAAGTATAGAATCGTTACGTGATGGGCAATTGAACCTGACGTCGTGTTTTACCTTTCGCGGTTTTCTCAACCGCCGCTGTAAGCCATAGCAAGAACCACCTTCAAATATACCGAATAAATTTAGAAAATATTAAATATGAATCTCCAAATTTTTTTTTACTTTGTAGGCAAAGTTGCGTAACACTCAACATGCGGTGGCGGAACTCAACACCGCGCTTTACCTCGTTACCATACCGAGAAAATAACAAAGAATACATATTTAATTTCCCCTAGTGGGAGTCGAACCCACAACCAGTCGCATTTACTGTCGCTCTTCTCACATATCTATTTTTAAACTCAAAATCTCCACAGCAGCGGAATGAACGAACGGATTTTCAAATGGACATGAAACTGCACTTTGCGGTTGTGCTATTGACAGACACGTGTAGCCTTCTATTAATATATAATGAGTTGTTGAGTCGATCTGTTTATTTACTGTGTAATGACGTCAGTGATCTACACCTGGAAGGTTGTTTTACACAATTAATAAGTAACGAAAAGTAGAGAATAATATATTTTTATCAGTTCATAGTGAAAATGTTTAAAGAACTATTATATTCAAAAATTGAGGCCAGTCATGGCCCACATAACTTAGCACGCAATGCCTCCAGAATTCAGTGGAAAGTGCTTAAAGCTAGGTTTCCTAAGTTACCCTGAGAACCTATAAGAGATTTCTTCCAGCCAACCTGTGGGAGTGAAAGTATATAGCGAGAAGGCAAAATATATGAAACTAGAGCGAATTACTACATTTTAAAATCTTCACTTACACAAAATGTAACAGTATGTACCTTGGATATAAGTTGTTAAATAAATAAATAATTTATTATTAATATCAGCTTTATGCTTTATCCCTAGCGGGTTAGTCAGAGACAACGGAGAGCCAAGGAGAGAGCGATGAAATGAAAATATTATTTATACATTTTCTCGTGTAGCATTCGAACCCGCAACCTGTCGCATGTACACTTCCACGCTTGTGCTCCTGCGCCACGGCCGTCCTGGAAAATAAATTTGACAGCTTAAACCGTTAATATGAAATAGCACCGCGCCCGCACCAAATCTTAATCTCCTTTGGGGAAAGAAGCTCGGCGATGCTATGTGACGCTCATAATAAAACGACAAAATATTGATATGGGAAATTGAAAATGAACGTATATTTTTCCATTTCCCTTCTCAATATTTTGATTTTTCAATTCTACGAGTATTTAAATTTACACCTTATATTTTTTTTCTGTCTACTGTTGGTCCGTTTTTTAGTTTTAAGCCTAAATACCTTTTTCTTTAGTCTTCTTCTTGTAAAAACAGCCATTTTAGAATCTTAATTGGAATAACATAAAAAAGAAGTTTTTAATTGTAAATTCAGCGATGTCAAGGCAAAGATCTTACGCCTATTTATTTAATCTTCTGATTATAAATCGTGAAATATATGAGTCACTTAAATTAATTCTACGTTTTGTATAGCTATAGTTATTTTCTTTTTGTCGCACTTTCCCTCTGTTAAAGAGGTGAAACGCGGCGTTGAACTCCGCCTCTTATCACGCAATACCTAAAGAATTCGTTACGTGGAATAGCGTTGCTTAGTATTTTAAGTTAAGTAGTATTTTAACATTATGTTACCTTCTGTTTTATATTAAACAGCTTCACGCTGTATCCCGCACACAGCATTATAGGCAGAGAGAACCTAGTGTTAAGACACTTCGTTCTCCATTTTCTGCCGAATTCTGTAGTCATTGCATGTTGGGTGGCTAAACTCGACCGCCCGCACTGGTTTAAATATTATTCATATTTAAATATTATTTAAAAAAACCAAGGATTATTATTATGAATACCAACCCACAATCAACGATAACACCAAGACTGCACAGTAACCGTTGTATAAAGTCCTGAGATATTTCTCACTTAATATATAGAATAATTTTCTAAGTAAAAGTAACTAAAATGAAACTTTCATTTGAAGCTCTGCTCGCTCGACTCGCTTTTTCGTTTTAATGTAAATTAGCGAGGCCCTCGTTAGTGCATCTCTTGGTCTTTGAGCTAAATTAACCTGGCATAACTCATAAATTTTCTATGTAACTAAAAGTACTAGTGAATTTGAAAATATTATTAGAGAAACTAAAAATAATGGGATACTATGGCTCAAGTGAGTGACGGTAAACGCGACCGGTTGTGGCTTCGATCTCCACTCGGGGGAATGAAATATTTATTTAAATTTGTTATAATTCTCTATCTGGTGGCTGGTCTATCTTCTGTGTAATGTCTAGGTAAAGCGCGGCGTTAAGTTTCGCCTTATCACAACACGCAATATCTCGAAAAATTCCGCGGTAAGTGGAGAACGGAGAGTCTTAACAATAGGTTCTCTGTGCCTATGCAATTAAAAATATATTAGGCTAAACAGGCGGTATATTTTTTTTTTGAAAATGTGTAAAAATTTTAACGTATCAAGACTCGAACTAACGCCTCTTGAAGACTGTTCGGACGCTCTGACCACTAAGACATACGTTCGTATCTCAGGCTACGTCGAAATTCTAATACACGTGTTTGCAACTTATTTGTTTTCAAATATCTAAATCTTCATAGTTTATTTTACAAAATCTACCAAATGAGAGAAATAAACAAAACGATCGTGGCGCAGTGCGAGAGTAAACACGGTCGTTATGGGTTCGAACCCTTTTTATCTGATTGATTGATAAACTAACAATTGATTAAAATATACTTAGGAAGTTGAAATTCATTTATTTATATATGCCTTATTGTACACAATTATTTTAATAAATTAAATAAAAATAATTAATAATAACAGATACTTTTATAACTTGGCTTGTTAGACAGGTTAGAGAGCTTACCACAAAGACAGTATTACTCGGAGTTGCAGGTGACTAAAAAAAATCAGGTTCACGCTGTATCCCGCACACAGCAAGATAGTCTCAGAGATCTTTGCGTTAAATCACTCCCGTTCTCCACTTTCCGTCGAAGTCTGACGGCATTGCGTGTCGAGTGGTGGAACTCAACTCCACGATGTGGAGTTTGCCGCGACACCAGAGCGAAGAAATAGACATATAAACTTAAGTAAATATTTCATTTTGTCGAGTGGCGATCGAACCCACAAACAGATGCGTACAGTCCTACTTTGTGCTCCTGCGCTACGACTGATGACTAATTATTGTTTTCAAAAAAAAAACATAGCACAGTAGACAGAGAGAACCTGGGAACCTAGTGCTAAGACATATGACATTCAAATTAGACACTCCCGTTCCCCTGGCTTCGGGTTCAGATCAAAGTATATTTGATTTTTTTTGTTACTGGACCTAACTTCTCATTAGTAGGTTTCTGGTTAAAACTGACGACGACAGTTGTCGAAACGATTTAGTTAATCCGAATAAAGGTAGTACGTTCTGAAGTTTTGCCATTCATTGTAACTATGTAAATATATGTAATTATTTATTAAATATATGTACAATAAATAATTGAACGCCGCACTTGGGGAGCGAGAAAATAAAAATATAATATAATATAATAAAAAAAAAAATTCATTCCCACGACCAGGTATCGAAGCGACAACCGTCACGTTTACAGTCGCACGCTTGTACCTGAGCTCACTAATTCTCACCATCTCAATATAAAGACATAAGATGTATGGAGATAAACAAAAGAAAGTATAAATAGCTTATTAAACAATGTCAACCGGAAGTAATAATAGAACGATTTTTCATTTCTACTCTATTATAAATAGTCCATATCCGTCATACAGTCGCGTCCCATTCATTTGTTAGAGATGATCGATTAATACGTTGTCGCGGAAGTGCTTATTTGCAACTAGCAATTCCACCTGACTTTGTCTATATATTGATATATATTATAAAATATATTTATTTATATAATTTAATTATAAAATATCCGTCCACATAATATTGGAGATATGAAAAATCTAAATCAATTTTTAAATTCAAAAGTCGAGGCAAAGCGCGGCGTTGAGTTTTGCCATTCAACACGCAATGCCTCCGGAATTCGACAAAAAGATTCCCTCTTCCTATTCTGCTATATGCGTGATACAGCAAGAAGCTGAAAAAAAAAATTAAAAATAACAGAATTTAGCCATAATTTCCATCACAATTAATTTTGTAGATTAAAGTTTATCCGACAAGAAATGAGAGGATACCATTTTTGCTAACTGTTACTGGATCACCTTAAGTCGCACCTTTGTACACTGTCTCATAATTATTCTTAAAATTAGCGAGGAGGCAATTTCCTCCTTGAATAAATTTAGCATATTTCTGCTTTTGATTTGTTCATTGTAAGATGTTAATAAATTATCATTTATATTATATTATCATATATATATATAAGCTAAGTTTCATCTAAATTCGTTCAGTAGCTTTGGCGTTAAAGTGGAACAAACATCCACACGAGCTTTCACATTTATAATTAATAGGATATGATGTAGTTACCTACTTCAATTCAAACTTTTATGTTCAAAGTAATTTATCACTTGATCTCCCTTTTCCCGTTAAATAATCGTACACATTTTTTTTTATTTCAAAAATCTATAGTATTTAAAAAAATACTACGGTATTTTTAAATTAAAAAAATACCGTAGTATTTTTTTAATTTAATGTCAAATTGGAAAGATTTCAATATAGGGTTCGATAATTTAATTTTTATCCTACATTATTAAGGCTTGATGTAATTTTCGTCGAACTAGTCATCGATCTTATATATTTTCTTTCCAATCAAAGTATGAAGGTGTATTCCCTTGGCTCAAGCCGTCAAATTGAAAGAAAGTATCAGTCTCTCTTGTTATATAACCTGAGGTTTGCAAATATTGACGATCAATAACAGTGTGTTTGTTTGACAAAGTGTACTGAACGCAGGGGCACAAACGTGTGGCTGTAAACCCTGGAGGCATTGCATATTGAGTGGCGGAACTCAGCGCTGTACCTCCTTACCAGGGTGAAGTAGTAAAAATATTAAATAATTAAATAAATTAGCTTCACACTGAATCCCGCACACAGCAGCGTAGGCAGAGGGAACCTAGTGTTAAGACATTCCGTTCTCTACTTTCCACCAATTCTGGAGACCTTGCGTGTTCAGTGGCGTCTTTGTCTCGACATCAGAGCGAAGAAATGAATATATAAATGTAAATAAATATTTCATTTCCCCGAGTAGGGATCGAACCCACAAACCCATGAGCCGCTGAGCCACGACGATCTCAAATATTAAATATTTCATTTTCTCGAATGGAAATCAAAATAGGATAAACATTCTCTAAATAATACGTTGGTAGTAAGACCCACGGTAAAGAAAGCTGACTCTGTTGTTTTCTAAAAATATTTAGAAAGAAATTGGATTTCGAAATAATAATAATAATAATACATACATACATACATGTCGGCGTCGATGATAATTGGTTAAGAAATATTGAGGATAAATTCTTGATTAATTAATTCCGATTTTTTAACGAATGGAATTGGAGGTAACTTTTAATGTAAATTTAATTTGAAATAGAAGTTCCATATTTGAATATAGTTTTTATATCGGATGTGACGTCATCGTGCCTATCGGCGTTGATAATAATTAATTTAGAAATACTGAGAATAAGTTCAAAATTAATTAATTTAGATCTTTTAACGAATAAAATTAAAAATAACATTTAAAGTGAATTTAATTAAAAATAATAATTTTATTTGAGTTGTTCTGCCGGATGTAACGTAATCGCGCCACTCAGCGAATCAGGCGAGATATGAAGGTGGGGCGGCTAATTTATAAGCGAGGTGCGTCGCCAATAGAGGCATTTTCGTCGCCGCCGCAAAAGTGGCACTGTACAAGATCCGTCCACTCATCCGCGCCGATCTGCCGCTGCGGACCAAGCTGGCGCTCTACAAGACCTTCATCAGGTCCCGCCTGACCTACGCCGCGCCGGCTTGGTACGCGCTGGCCAGTGCATCCACCCGCCGTAAGTTGCAGGTGGTTCAGAACGTCGCGCTGAGGCGCATAACCCAGTCTCCCTACTTCGTCCGGAACGCCACGCTCCACAAGGACATGAAGCTGGAGAGACTGGAGGATTTCGCCGGCCGGCTCGCCATCAACACCTTCGGCCGAGCCGACGCTTCGGACCACCACCACCTTATTGACATCGCTCCGTGGCACGCAAGACCTCCAGACGGTAAGCGCCTACCAAGGGACATCCTTCCCATACCCAACACCGACTCCTGAGCTGCTCCCTTGCCGCCGGTCACCTAGCTGGGCCTCCCACGGGTAACCGTGGGTCTCACCCGGCTGGGCAGTTCCGCGCAGGGAGTGCATAAGCTCATCCTACCAATAGAATATCCCAACGTAACCCGTATAAAATCTTTACAAAAAAAACATTTTCACCCCTCCCCCCTTGGCCCCAAGGCCAAACACCCAACGACGCGGATCCTATTGAGGACCGCCGCGAGAGACCACGGCAAGGCGGGTGCACAGCCCCGGGACCGTTTCCCGACAACGTCGGAAGAGAGAATGCAAGCAGATAGAGGCATTTTTTTGGCTTGGTCGGCCGTCGGCTATGACTGATCACGCCTGAATCATACCGTTAGTGTGAAATTGTGTTATCTCGGCAATGGAGGAACAAAACTACGAGACGTCTAAACCATTTGGCTCGCCTATACGTATATCACGCTCCGACATACATGTAAGTAATCATTTTATTAACTGTTGAAGCAAATTTCTTCTAAAATTAGGAATTTTTTGTAAGCAATCAGCTCATACTGGTTAAAGATGGCAATGTTATTTTTAATTTATTAGTAAGCCTGCCTGTATTTATAATTCAAGTACGAGAAATATTTTAAAAATTATGTAAAATGTCGTTGAAGCGTCACTCGCAGTCATTTCTTCATCTAGTGTTTCATCAGATCTTTCTCAAAATATTGACGTGACAATATTGACAATGGTCTAACCGCTTCATGAATATATTCAATAAAGGCATTCTGTATGCATAGAATTTATTCGTCCACACGTGCCGGCTATAGAATAACTAACAACTGCAGTTTACCTGTTTCATTATGTCGTACAGGTAGGTGCAGCGAAGCTTACTAGGAATTTTCGGACTCTAAACGATATTTTTGTTTGTTTATTAATTTTTATAAACGCATAAAAACATGCTACTTTTTATGATAATGTATCTCAAAAAAAAAAAACGGTCGTTGGTGGTTTTATCTGCTTGAACGGTTAAATTTCGTCTGTAAGTCCAATGAGTCGCAAACAGCCTAGAAACAGGGTTTCTCTGCACAAATTTGGACTAGAACGAGAAAAAAAGACTAAAGTTTAATGTCCCAAAATCCAGGTCAACGAATTTGCTTGTTACCACTCGACTATATCAAAATTTCTGGAAAACGGTATAAATTCGGTGAACATTTTTTCAAAATTTATGTAAGAACATTTTAAAACGCAAGGCTTAATGTCGTCCGTCTGACAAAATGCAGCCATTTGAACAAATCGTTCCAACGTCGTTATACCACTTCGTGTCCTTTAAGAGATTCTGCGTTGGACCATTTCAGATACACTTTTGAAGGCTTTATAAATCTTAAAATAGTGAATATAAATAGTCTGTATCTATATTAATCTATACTTCTTTATCTATAAAGTTTAAGGGGATTTTGCTTAAACATTCTAATTTCAGAGTATTATAAGTTCAAATTCAAGGTGTAGCCCGCATGTAACAGGATAGGCAGATGAAACCTGGGAACCTTAGACAATCCTTTACCCATTATAACTTTTTCATTCCTCAATTTCCGCAGGATTCTTTAGATCGTAGTGTTTGGCGCTCCGTTCTCTCCGACTACCCCGCGACTATAACTTAATTTAACTTAATTAAGTTAAATTAAGTCATATTCCAGAGTTGGAATCGAATCCATGACTGTTACCTAGATCTATTTTTTATTTCCAGGCTACAAGATTTCCGCTGCATATGGTGTCGGAAGTGCGTTCACGCCAGCTGCAGGCCGAGCTGGCGGGCGGCCTGCCTGCTGGGGCCGGCCCGGGCCTCCGTAGTGCCGCCCACTCGCCTGCACTCTGTAGGCCCGGATGACGGTTGGTTGCCGGACAGACCGCCCAACGCTTCGCCGTTGATAGTGTTTGTTAATTCACGATCTGGTGAGTTTTCATTTTTATGCTTACATTTATGTGATCTACTTATATTTTATAAGTAGATAATAAATAAAATAAAATAAATAATATATGCTTATATTGTATGAAAAAGATATAATGATGATTCTTTATATAATTTTAAATTTGTTGCAAAATTAGCGCAGTACTTTAAGTATCTGAGTATATTCTAGTTTATCTCGATAGATTATAATGGAAATGCTCATTTACAGAAATGTCAGAAAATCATTTCAATTAACACTGTGGATCTGATAAAAAAATGTATTTATATAGTTTAATTTATTTATTTAAGTTGTATAAACTGGATGTGGATAGGTATGTCACACGACACAATATAGTTATATATTTAATGTATTTTATTATAATACACCTTATTTAATACGTTATTTGAACTAGCTAAAGAAAAAAGATTTTAAATATAAATTTTCTTACAATTCTATAGGCGACAACCAAGGCGTGAAGTTTCTACGTCGCTTTAAGCAGCTACTAAATCCGGCTCAAGTGTTTGAGCTAAGCGGCGCTGGTCCTCGCCTCGGATTGAGGCTGTTCAGACACTTCGCGCCGCTGCGAGTTCTGGTGTGCAGTGGGGATGGTTCCGTGGGGTGGGTTTTGCAGGAGGTCGATAAGTTGGATATGCATGTAAGTATGGGTTTTGATTGTGATATACTGGATGTTCGCCAGTTAATGTCAATGTCTAGAAATTTGGGAAGGCGTGCGTGGGGAACGATGATGGACATTATAAAATAAGAAAAGAGCCTAATTTATTTAATCTCACACACGACTTTCCAGCGTCAAGTCCAAACAGCAGTGCTACCGCTCGGGACGGGCAACGATCTGGCGCGAGTGCTGGGCTGGGGCGCCTCGTGCGACGACGCGGCCAACTTGCAACAACTGCTGGAGAGATATGAGAGGGCTTCTACTAAGATGTTGGATCGGTAAGATTTATATTTAAATTTAAATATTTTTTTACTTATATAAACTTTCTTCTTTCTGTCTTTATTTTAACATATAAGTAAGTTAGCCGTGTGTCCTATATCCCATACAAATCAAGGTAGGCAATGGGAACCTGTGAACCAAGTGTTAAGATATTCCGTTCTCTTTAAGACACTTCCGATCCACACTTTCTGCCGTGTTGAGTGGCGGAACTCAGTGCTATATCTTTATGTCGTTACTAAAGTAAATGAAAATATTAAATAGTTATATCATTTTCTCGAGTGGGAATTGACCCATTAAATAATTTGATATTAAATTACATATCGCTAAGAAAGAAACATTTGAGCTATATTATATATTAGAACCAATGAGAATCTAAATTATACATATTTCCCTCCAGATGGTCAATAATGACATTTGAACGTGCTCTCACAGCGCCGCCTCCGCCGCCCGCGCCTCCTGATCTACTGGAGGAAACCTTGTTGTTGAGAAATTTACAGGAAATTGTTCAGGTATTGTTTTTGCTTTATTGTCATCCAATAAATAATTCGTTTGGGTATTTTCAGGGGTCGAGGCAGGGGAACCTGGGTACCTAATGTTAAAACACTCCGTTCCGATAAAAAATTTTTAAAAAATCACTTGCCGACTTTCCTTCGAATGTCGGGGCCTTGCGAATTAAATCGCGGAACTCAACGCCACGCATTGCTTTCATTACCGTGAGTGATAATCGAACCCACACTTGCATAGCCTCATACATAAATATACCCCGACCCTCAAGTATGATCCCTGCAGGCAGGAGAATCAGGCGAAGGCGAGTGCAGCACAGCGCGCGCGGCGCTCCGCGACGGCTGCTCGCGTCTCGTATCGGCGGGCGAGCGAGCGGGCGGCGGCGCGGCGCGCGCCGCCCACCGGCTGCGGCGCGCGCTGTCGCTGCTGCTGCACGCGCGCGCACACCTCGCGCACGACCACGCGCGGTGCAAGTGAGTGTAGTGAATCCTGCATGTAGCAGGCAGAGGGAACCTAATGTTAGACACTCCATTCCCCACGTACTGCCAAATTTTTAGAGCGTTGAAATTAAACGCTGCGCTTCGTCAGCAAAAAATGAGAATATTAATTAATAGTATTTTCGCTGTTGAATATGATATTACACATTCCGGTTGTAGAAAAAGAAAACGTTAAAGAAAGTAGTGACTCTATCATAGAAATATTATGATTATTTTTTTATTTTCAGTTCGTGGGAACCATTAGACACCAGCGACAGCGAGCCTGAAGCGCAGCCAGCTGCAGAAAAGGGTAGCATTGAAAAGACTGAAAAGGTACATTTAAATGGAATAATTTATTAAGTTTGTTTTTGTTTTATATTTCGCCAGCTTTAGACCGCTTCTTGCATTAGGTCCTAACTTAGTGCTTAAATTAAATAAAAAAAATTTTGAACTTTAAATAAATAAGATTTTTCTCAATCATATTTGTTTTATGATCGCGATCTTTATCTTTAAAGATACATTTGTAAAATTCTCCTAAAAATTTACTGTATCAATAAAACGTGTAATTTAAATGACTATAGCATTTCTATGTATTCCCCACTGAATATTAATTATTTAAGAATAAAAGTATTTTTACCACAAAATTGTATACATTGATATCATGTTCCTTTTGTAAATTTTATATTATCATTAATTGTATTGTCATTAACTTTTGCTACTCAAAATACAATAATAATCTCATAATATTGGAAAGAGAGTGGAGAAACTGTAAAAGGTTCCCTCTGCCTACAGTGCTATTTAAAAAAAAATACCTTGAGCTACTTTTTTACCAGTTGTATTAATTGTTGGTAAAATAAAATATTAAAGATTAATTGACTCGTCTTCAGGAGCAATTGAATTGGGCGGCGGCGGCCCGTGGTTGTGCGCTGGCCGGCCGTGCTGACAGCGTGCGGCGTGCTTTGAGATCTCTAGTACGAACACTCACGCAGTTATATCCTCAGGTAACTGGATCAGCGCTATGTGTAATTAGACCTATATGTTAGTGTAATTGGAAATATTTAATTGTACGGGATGTAAGTCTTCAATTGAAGTTAATGAAAAACATAATTTCAAATATCTATTAAAGGGGGGGCCTCAAGATAGCGGCCCTGGGACTACAAGCACTGCAGTCGTCGGTGCAGGACTACAAGTAGAGGGCGCTCCGCAGACAGACGCCCTGCCAGTGCCGCGCGCCTTCGCTGACAGCCGCCGTTCCTCTGCCGCCTCCGCCGTCTCCGCTGTCTCCGCTGCTAGTATGCAGCCTGAAAAGTTTGTATTTTTAAACTATTCTATAAAGACATTGGTCATCACAAGTTGGAATATTATCTCAAAATATTATCTCAAGCAAATGCCTATAATAGTCAATCTATAACTAATTTTTTTTTCAGCATTCCAGATGTAGATGAAGACATAGCTAAGTTAATAAGTTCAAACCCACCTGAAAGTACAGATAATTTAGAAGTTGATAAACGTGAGCGCAAATCGTGCTCAATATCGCCTCAAGACCGGCTTTCGCCATCCATCATCTCATCATGTGATACTAGTTCATGCAAGAACCTACTTAGACCGGATTTAGAAAGAACCAGCGGTACCTATAACAGCAGCAGTTTAACTATACCCAATCTAGTCATCTCAGACGATAGTGATAAGAGATCATTACAGGGAGAAACTTATGAATCGGACCAATTGACTATTATAGACATTGATAAACCATACACAGATGAAGTGCACTTCCAAGAAATAAGTGAGAGGGATATGCCAATAAGTGGAGAGTGTACACCCGAAAGGAAGCTTTCGAGTGTCGACTTAGAAATTGACGCGACTAGTTCAGAAGGGTCCAATATTAGTGACGATTTTAGTTTAATGTCAGAAATCATGGACACTAAACCAGAAGACGTGGAGGGGAGCTGTGGAATAGGACATATTGATTCACCTGAAATGTCCGAAACGACATATATGAACTCTGAAACTCTACACGGAGAATCTATTATGGATGACATAAGTTCTATGTTGGGGCAAGAAGTATTACTAGCAATGATGGGGAAAAACGGTGAAAATGAAACGTACACTGATGACACAACGATATTTACATCAGATACGGTTTCAGACATTCCAATGGATAGTCGACATCCAAGCTTAGAAAAGAAACATGATGGAAAAGTTAAATACATATCGAAAATCAAAAAGCCAGCTGAAACAGATGTTGAAAAATTTGGTTACGAAAACCGAGTATTTTATATAGAAAATGCAGTAAAGAAGGACGAGCAAATAAAGTACTGTAGCTTAGCACAATTCGAAGAAGGCAGCGATATAGCACGGAAATCATTTAGAAAACAGTTACGTAAAAGCATGAAGAAGAGAGTGCCAGACGACACTGGAATTAAACATCTCTTACCAAAAACTACAGAAGAGATCTCTCCTCAGGGAGGAGATACTCCAATTTTACACAGCCCTCCCAGACTAAGAGTTCCTCCGAAAAATGATGATAAAAAACTTGACTTAAATGAAGGTATGCCAACATTTCCCCAAGTTAGTGTAGTAGTGGAGCCTCCATCACCATCACATAGTGAAGAAAAAAGCGTAAAAAATTGCCAAAGTCGAATGGCTTCAGTATTAAGTGATATTTATGACCAAGGAACCGATACGTTGAGTGTTCATTCTCCTGAGCCAAATTTAAGAGAAAGGGAGAGACGGCAATCCGATAACCCTCGCCTTTTAGGATCAGATCCAGAATATGGACAATTTTTAAGCTGTTCTCCGGCGGCAACTAGGCGTATATCGTGTGGAAGCCTTTTTAAGCCTGGCGAGCCTGATAAGTAAGTTGAGATGCTCACACATATTCGACATTATAAATATTAAATATATTACTTTAAATAATTGCTCATGTACTTTGAACGACATTTCTACTCACGACTGCTCATCATAATTAAGAAACATCTTCTAATATAATTTAAATACATTCTGTATTTTTTCTAAACATCTGTAAGTTGTTTCCTAGATTTTAATAGTTGTATTTATTTCGTAGAAAAATACCAAAAAAATTACGCATACTTACATAATATTAAACAACATTTTTCATAAAGCAGGTTATCAACATCTGTATCATCGATATGGGGTGAAGGCGGCACTGCAGGCGGGGGTGGAAGTATTACCAAATCGGATACCAGCGAGGGTGCTAAAAAACTACCCATAATCAACCCTTTAGTCCAACTACCAGCATGGCCTCATGTCACTCAAGGGTTCATAAGCCAATGTCTTTTAGCCAATGCAGATGCACTCTGTGCAGCTGTCAGCCCTTTAATGGACCCAGATGATACACTTTTAGAAGGATTCTATGAAAGAGCGGTTATGAATAACTATTTCGGTATCGGTATCGACGCTAAGATTACTCTGGACTTTCATAATAAAAGAGAGGAACATCCGGAGAAGTGTAGATCGAGAGCTAGGAATTATATGTGGTATGGTGTCCTCGGGTCCAAGGAGTGGGTCAACAGAACTTATAGGTAAATGTTACTAAAATTTTACGTATTTCTTTAATAATCGATCACATTCGATCGATCGATCATTGCTGTGGTGGTGGTCAGTCAATTACATTACAAATATCACAACAATGAAAAATAACATGGAAAGGCCACCAAAACCAAAAAATAATCTCAACGCATAATAAAATCTAATAAAAATTTCACTTCGAGGTTTTCACATTATAAAGACAAATTATATATATTTTCTGTTTAACAAAAAATACACTTGTTTATTATGTAGAAATTTATAATAATGGTCGACTACTGGATATGCCTAATAACTCACTTTATCGCTTTATAATTTGTATTGTTAATATTTTTTTAGACATCTCGGTCAGCGTGTGCAATTAGAATGCGACGGGCAAAGGATCCCGCTACCAGAATTACAAGGCATTGTGGTTCTAAACATATCTTCCTTTATGGGAGGCACCAATTTCTGGGGAGGGACCAGAGGGGATGACCTCTTCCTCGCGCCGTCTTTTGATGATCGCATACTCGAAGTAAGTTGGAAAAGTGCGGGTGTTGACAAATGGCAGAGGTAAGCGCCCCATCTATTCTATCAAGGAGGGAAAATAAAAATAATTTGATTACATACTTGTAACTTGAAAAATCAGCTGAAAAAATTTAAATTAAACCTATAAAAATAATTAATTTGACATTACTACCGCATTTTGTGAGGTAAAATAGTAACTAATTTTCACGATTATTACATTTTTTTTTTTAACTATTTTAACCGTTTCCGTTAGTTTTGAATTAATAAATTGATTGGTTATTTAAATATTTTTGTTAATTTTCTTTTATAATATATTTGTTTTGTAATATAAATATCTACAATAATATCTTTAGCTTATACGAGTATAATGGTTTCAGGTGGTAGCGGTGTTCGGTTCAGCGCAGATGGCGGCGTCGCGTCTCATCAATCTACAGAAACACCGCATAGCTCAGTGCCGCGCTGTTCAAATCAACATTTTGGGAGACGAGTGCGTTCCAGTGCAGGTATTTTTACATTTAACATTTATATATAACTATATAAATCGTAATTATAAAAAAGGTAGAATTTTGATATTTACCTTTTCTATAATTGAGGCCAGTCGTGGCGCAGGGGCACAAATTGTGACGCTAAATGCGACTGGTTGTGTATTCGATACCCAATCGAGGAAATGATATATTTATTTAAATTTATATTTCAATTTCTTTGCTCTGGTGTCGAGGCAAAGCGCAGCGTTGAGTTCCAACGCTCAACACGCAATGCTTCCAAAAAAACTTAAATTCCAGGTGGACGGCGAGGCGTGGCTGCAACCCCCCGGATGTGTGCGTATCATACATAAAAATCGCGCGCAAATGCTATGCAGGTCTAGAGCGTTGGAAACCAGCTTGAGGTAAATAGAAATCACCGATTAGGCATAAAGCTTTTCCCTGGCGCTCGATGAAAATTTTCCATCTTTAAAAACAGTGAATATTAATTATAAGTAAAGTTATTAATAACCTGAATAACCTTCCTATAGGAACTCTCACGATAATTGGGTACTCTATTATGGATAGTCTTTTTTGCACGTTGCTATAAAATCTATACAAACTTTATTTATTAAAGCACGGCAAACGTAAAATTATATTAAAATACTGGACGGCTTGACGACAACAAGTATGTAGAGTAAATGAAAAAAATGTATAAGGTAGCAAAAGACATGGACCATGTTTCTATAGTGAAAAAAAAATCTGAAAATGCAGATAATTTAATTATATTTTTATTTTTTATTGCAGTATTTTTTATTGGAACTCATGGATGGTTTACTTTTATTCATTAATAGTCAATTAAACTAATTGCATACAGTTCGCCTAAGTTGAGCCTAAGTTGACCTTTGCATATGTGTGAGTGTCAATACAAATAAAACCAGGAAAAAAGTCTTCTCTGTTGTGTAAATTGAGTCGGTAGTGAATTGTTTCGTGATAGCGCTATCGCGATATGTTGCTCGGTCACTTACATTTTCTAATTTTGACTCGGTGATAGTGTTAACTTCATCTTTCACTTTTTAAAAATCGAACCCAAAAATAACATATTAAGAAATAAATATGTGATGCTGCGAGCTATGAGTTATTTGTATAAATAAAACCATAGAAGCGGCTCTACACGTATACTATGTATGAACACTCACACTAATGTAAAGCTCGGCCTAGACCTCGCGGTATGTACAACTAAAAACCATGTTAAGTGTGTTAATTCATGACTAGTTTTGGGTACAGAGCGTGGGATGAAAAGCAACAGCAAAAAGCTCATTCTGCTCCCACGAGGACACTATCGCAGACGGAAGCTGCACACCTCTTGGTGTTATTGGACGATGTCAACACTATTGTGAAGCATGTAAGTATTTTATGTGACAGCCCATTGTTTTAGCTTCACGCTGGTTATAGGTAGGAGAGTCTAGTGTTAAGACACACTGTTCCCTACATTTCGCTGAGGCCAGTCGTTGCACAGGGGCATAAAGTGTGACCGTAAACACGACTGGTTTTGAGTTCGATCCCCACGTGATGAAATAAATATTTATTTAAAATGTATATTTTCATTTCTTCGCTTTGATGTCAGGCAAAGTGCTGCGTTGAGTTCCGCCACTCAACATGCAACGTAAACCAACTAAATCCGTTTCAGATATAAATATTTATTTTTATACAGGTTAAGCTAGCATGCATAAGCTCCGGCGCGACTGGCGGGGCGCTGTCGACGGCTCGGCGCGTCGCAGCGCAGGCAGACGCGCTGCAGGACGCCGAGGGAAGGCTGCTTCCACCGCCGCAGTTGAGACGCCTGTTGGCTAATTTGGTAACTTTGTTATTTTACTTTTAATAAAAAAATTACATATCATTCAATGTTATGACACCATTGTTTTTCTATTAGTATTTTAAAGTATATTATTTTCTTCACTAAAATCTCAAATAAATAAAAAATAATTTTAATAAACAGGTTGAAAGTTGTCACGAATTACTGGAGAGTGGGGCTAACTTGGGCGTCGCGGCGGCCGGCCTCCGCGCTCACCTCGCGCAATGTCACACGCGGGAGGGACTCGCGTATATACAGACGGATGAGGTATTTTTATTAACGTCTTTATATTATATTATAGTGGTAGTTTTCTCTCTGTTTCTCTTTTCTGTATATTTTTCGCACTTTTGGGAAAACTTTTGTGACAGGCGATGGAACGCAATGTTAAAATACAACATATTCTGTCGTAATATGGAAGTTACTACTTCGTAGATTCATAACCATGCTAACTAAATAACTATTTAGATATTCTAAATATATAAAAATGGAATTTTATTATTGATCAATGACAATTGCTGTTTTATATGAAAAAAAAAACAGGAAAGTTTTGATGCAAATTACTTAATTATAGTATAGACTACTTTTTATAATATAGAGAAAAAAATTAAATAATTTTAAAGTTTGTATATAAGCAGCTCTCTAACCTTAATGAATTTCGTCATTTTCCATACATTTCCTGCAAACTCCAGCCAAAGCATATATTCACAGTACACGTTCCGAAAATACACCGTAGATTTTCTTTAGATGACACGAAAAGACATTATTAGATGACCTTTCCTTTTTTTCTTATTCGTCACGATTTTTTTTTCAATGTCTTCCAAATCTACCACCCTTCCTGACTATTAAAAAGAAACTGCAACCATTTGACTTTTGAGAACGTGTAAAGATCCTTTCGCTAAAATAATGATTAAAGCAACGGCCAACTTTCAAAATTATTTTTTCAAATGACCGTGAATAATATTTTAATGTCTTCTATACTGCTGAATAAATTTTTTATAAGCTTATTGTGCTGATATTCATGCCTAAACCATTGCCATTACTATAATATGATAGTAAACCCCAAAACTCATCGACCCTATTGTACCCTCCCCTACCTGCCGATAGGTCCCGAAGAAAACAAGCAGCCGGTGGCTCAGAGGTCGGCGCAGTGTATCAGAAGGCAGCGGTACGCAGACAGTGCAGGTTCGATCCTGGGGAGTGAAAGAAGTACAAGCTTGGCTAGAAACGTTGGAACTTGGCGAATATTCCGATGCATTCGCCAAGCATGATGTAACAGGAAGAGAACTGTTGTCGTTGGCACGAAGGGATCTAAAAGATTTGGGAGTTACTAAAGTGGGGCATGTCAAGAGGATTCTACAAGCGGTAAAGGATCTTCAGTGACGACGTCGCGGTCGTTCCGAGGAGAACGGCCTCAAGTAATCTAATTACGTCTTTATTATATATCGAATATTAAAACTAAATCTTGTCAGAATATTGAATTTTAATTGTTTCTTCTGTAATGTGATGTATCTTTGTAAGGGAGTCTTTTTTTGTTGTTATTGTACAAATTTTCGAGTTCGATCTCTAAACGAATTCCGTGTTCAACGAATCTCATTCAGAACTATTTATTATAATATTGTATATTTAATCTCGTTCTTTAAATTTTGTGAATTTTTTTAATGCTAAATCTATACATTACCAAAACTTTGAAATATAAATTAAATGATGAAAATCTTTTACCCCAGACCGCACATAATCCGAATTTAAAAGAAACAACAGTATTAATACATTTTTCTACTCTATCTGAAGTTTAACAAATTATTTTAGTTATACCAAAATGTTAATTTTTTACATGGAAATATTATTTAAATTGTACAAATTAATAATTAATTACGTAACCTGTTTTATTGAAATATTGAAAAATAATTTGGAACTATATCTATTTTTTATTGCTTTAAAATTAGCGTTTTTTTTATTCTTAAATATATTAACATTTAAAATAAATACATTTTTGTATAATTAAAATTATTTACGTTAAAAGAAACATCGAAGTTTCTACCTCTTCCGTGCTACGTTCCTCCACCAACGAAATCTTTTATTTTTTTTGGCTGTCTACATCGTTTTTTAAATATAACTTTTTTCTACACGTCGTATCTTTTTAATGATATTAATGATATTTCAAAATATTATATTATTACTTTATAATAAATGGTTGAAAAAGGACGTAAACATTATATATTGTGCTAAAATAAGTTGTGAAAGGGAAAACTAACTCGATTATGTCGATACATCGAGTGCTCGAATAAATAGGGATCAGAACGGCGAATTTACTAGGTATTTACCTACTTTTAACTTACCATACTATTCATCGATATTTAATAAATCTATTAACTAAATAATCGTTTAAAATTTTTGTTAATTAAAAAAAAAATTGAAGCTGCCGGTATTGCCTTTATTATTTTTTTTATAGATTTCAAAGCAATAATGTCAGAGCCATTAACAAATATCTAATTGCTACATTAAAAAATCGCTAGGAATTGAATTAATAATAATAGACTGTAATTTTACCGGTTGAATTAGAAATGTAGAGTTTAACAGTTATAACAAGTAAATACAATAGATTTTTTGCCTTTTCAAATATATTTAACCTTTTAAAATTTTCCCTTAGACTATTCTATTTGACATTTAAAAAATATTCACTATTGAGACTAATTGAAAAATATTGTAGATAAAGTTATTATAAATAATAAAGACTTAAAAGTTAATAGTAAAAGTATGGTTATAATACTTATATAATATAAAATAGCATTGGTTTTTTTTTGCATATTTTCCCGCAAAATTTATAAATCGCATTTTTTTATTCTAACTTTCTTTGAATCATGGAAAATTATTTTATTTGACTAGTTTGGCTACAAATATAAGCGGCGATGCTCTCAATAAAATAGATATCTTAGTCGAATATACGATGTATTCTCTAGATAGGTTAGTTACATATTGAATCTGTTGTGTTAGATTCAGTCCTCCATGGATCAATTTAAAAAAAAATATTACATTTCTGAATTATTATGAAAAGATAAAAATACAATTTACATTCAATCTGAGCACTGTCATCAATTTTTCTAAAACAAGCGCAAAATAAGGGAAGGAGTGTCCTAACACTGGTCTCTTTAGAAGTTAAATGGTTAAAAATATTAATATAAAAAAAAATATTAATATAAAATAGTTTTATGGAGGACTTGAGTATAGACGAGTAGTTTGAAAAATTAGTAACCGTTAGACAATCACTTGTAGGTGTCTTAATCTCAATTTTATATTCTAAATGTATAATAAGTAATTTACTTACGTTTGTTCTGAACGCGTCGTTACGTCTCTTTTTAAAATATACAATGTGATCTAATAATGTCTTGTATATTTAGGAATAATGTGACCGCGTTGGTTGATCTCTCTTTTTCTTTTCTATAGACATGACAAGTTTATTGTAGAGAAAATATATATATATTACAATATCGATTTCATTTTTTACAGAATAAATATTATAGATAATCTGTATCAAATTGCAGATTTTGCTATCTTGAGTTAATGCGTATGTTGTCAGATTCCGCCGCCATGCATATATATTTCCTTAAGTAGCTCAGAAACGGAAAACATGAGTTTTGTTTCTATAGGAGTATATAAATAATTACTTATTATACTTTTGCATTTCAAATATATAATTTTTATTGTAACGTGTTCTCGACGCGGTCGCTCCTCCTTAAAGGATCTGCCTTATAAGTGTTTTTATAAATGTACCTCCGAGTAATTTCTATTTACATATACTTGTGTGAAGAGAACGTGTGTAAACTTATATTTATATATAATATTTATATCGATTCTAAAATAATAAATAATAATTAAACACATCTAGGTCTTACTCTGCTGTGAATCACAGCGCCATTGCCTTAGACTCTTAGACCTATTTTAATATTAAATATATACTAAATTTATTAAAATAATAAATTTCTTTTTTCTTCATTTATAACAATGCAATAGATAACGGTTATTTAATTCCGCTACTTATCCATTTGCAATCGATTACTTACCGATCGCTTATCGAGTAATTATCGATTTTAATTTTTTTTCTCATTGAAAATGTGATCTACAATATTCGGTAAGATTTAAAAATTTATATCGTACAAGCTAATATACTCGTAATGTCGTGGTGTAAACGATTTTTATAAATATCGTTTAAGTGTGTTACTACCAAATATATTTCACTTTTTTCATATTACGCGTATATTAATAATAATTATTAACATTATTTTCAATAATTTAATTCCAATTTTCATAAATGTACCTAAATGTTAATGGAATTGTGTACTTCGTAATATTTTGATTTTTCTAGTTAATGATGATATAAGGTATCTGCAAATAAAAGTAGCTTTATTTAATATTTTCTCTTATATTTTAGACTGTTGTGTAATTTATTAAAACAAAGAAAATGTAATTTCAGTGCCGGATTATTTATATGCTTACAAAATACTTCTTTATTTACAAAAGTATATTTTAGACCGACAAAAACTTCATGATTTTTTTAAGACACGCACGGGGACACCTCCGCACATGCGTATTTTAAATTTCCATAGAAACGCGAGAAGGAAAGGAAGACTGATCACAAAGACTAAAGTACAGTTGACCGCGACGCTAAGTTCGTCCAAATACGCGGTAACCATTCATTTACATAAACACACTGACGCAAAGAAAACTATATTTTATTATGTATTCAGACATCTGCGGTCAAAAAACAAGTGCGGATACAATACTTGTAGTTGACCATTACGCTCTATAGTAATAATTGGCATTTTACATAAGTAAAACCTACGTCGTTCCTTAGCTATAGGCTTACGTGATTTCACTACACCATACTGTATAACACAAAGTAACGCTGAATTCCATAATAAATATTATATATGCGACTGTACATGCGCGAGTTTGACTCGTACCTGTCTGCGCATTGTACAACGTTCATAAACTTTTTGTCGGACTACACTTACTTTATTATAATCGAAGAGTGTTATGTGATAAGGATATGTTCGTAATTTTGTTTTAATACTTAATGTCATATCAACTACTTAAGTATCTTTATAGCGTTGTAAAACAATTTTAAAATTTTAAGCAATAATCTCCCGCGTAACGGAGAACAATGTGTTTTCTCTTTAATGTTATTTAAATTAATTATTTTAAAAGTTTTGGTTAAGAACCGGCAAGCAGTTTCTAAACTGCTTCTTACATGATAGTCATATTGAGAGCTAGTAAAAATCACTAAAATTATCTTTTAAGTAAACATAATAGATTACAAGACACGGATCTGTTTTTTTTTATAATGTGTACCTTTAATTATTATTTAGGAAAAACAAAACCTCAATATCCTGGAAGGCCATGATATGGTGAAAGCCAGTCAGAGCGATTTTTTTTCCTACTGAAATATTTCTGAAAAAAGGATACTATTTATGATATACGTTGAAATTATAATATATTTCACAACATTATAGAATAGTTTCTCAAAATCTCTCATCATGTCTATTGCTTAAAGTAGTTGTCCAAATACTTCATAGAATTTTGTAACCATAACTTAACTAGCCTTTAAGTATTATACATGTACTTACTATTTATATCGCGGAACAAAATATTTAATGAACACTTTACTTTAGTTTAAATATCTCCTGTATAGTTTTTTTTCATTATAGTATTTTTTAAAATTATTCAATTTAAAGCTTACCAGTCTGTCGTTTATGCCCCAATTGTAATAAAAAAAACTCAATTTATTAATAATAATTAATTGTAAGACTGAACCTGTGAATTATCAATTTCTTTTGCTAGTAATTTATTTGAATGTTTTTTTTTTTGTTTTAAATTGTTTTATACTTAAGCTTGTTTTAGCAAATAGTATCTAATTTTGTGTACGTTTAGGTTAAATTAAAAAAAAAAATGCAAAATTTATGAAATTGAATTATATAATGTATTAAGTTTATGACTTAATTAATGCTCAAATTAATTTTAAGTTTTAATTGTGCTATTGTAGTTCTTTTTTAATTACTTTACCTTTGGATTTTAATTTAAAATTTTCCAAAAACACTTTTGAATGTTTCAATAGATTTACAGTAAAAGGTTAGATGAATTAAATAATTAATAAGATTTCGTTTTCGGTAGATTAAAAGTAGCAACAGACATTTTAAATATCATAATATTTAATTATTAAATTTATTCGCAACAAAACAATGCAACAGAATTTATTAATAATACTCTTTATTTAAGTCACTATGATATTACATAATATTATATTTACAATATATAAATGTAACTTTTTCAATTCTAAACTATATTAGTCAAAGGTTATTCGTATTTTTTCTCCAAATTAAGAATTATGAACGTCTTATTATTATTATAAAAATTTCTGAAAAAAAAAATAAGGAAACTTAATTTTAACATAGGTTGGTGCCATATTAGAAAACTTCTAAATTTAAAAAGTGCCACAGACATTATTTTCTTTTTAATTAAAGCAATAAAATATTATTCCACAAAAATAATTACATTTATATTATAAGTAAACGAATAATTTGATTTCTTAGTAAATTTCTGTCGTGTGAATGGTGATACCACTTTGGCATAATTGTGTATTTTTCTCTCAATATTTATATATTTGAGAATTCAATAAATTTTACTGTTACTCATTGTGTTGTTTCTTACCTCTCTTTTTATTAAACAAAATTCTTTTTAACCCAAAGACAAGATGTTTTTTTTAAATATATTGAACAGCTATTGATATAAAATGTTATCTATATTTGAGGCCGTCGTGGCGCAAGGCCGTTGTGCCCACAAGCATGCGACTGTAAATGCAACAATTTTGGGTTCGATACCCATTCGTTAATTCCACCATGTGTGGATCATACCTACAGACTTGATTCTCGAGACGGCGTCTGGGTTATTATGTATAAAAATAAAGAAGGAAAATCAAGTAATAAAAAAAACAAACTATCTCATAACCGCTTTTATTCTTTCCAGTGATTGACATTTACCTAAAAGTTGCATCATTTCCGCCACACTCGGCCCTTCATTCAAACCGCTTAACACTGACCTCAATATTTTCATTAAATCAGGAAAATTTATATTATTTTGAATAGAAAATTGTTTCAAATTATTCTTTATTGAATCTTGCTCAAATTTATCTAAATTTTCTAAATTAGTTATTAATTTTACAAATAAGTTTTTATTTATATCAATATTCTTATTAGATGGTAATATCCAAAGAAAAGCAAATTTTGGGGTTGCCAGATCTTCTATTCTTGATATTCTCGATGATGCCCATTCTAAAACAGTTTTTATATGTTCTTTCTCCATATTTAGGTTATCTTTCGGGAATTTCTCTTTTATTAAACTTTGTAATTTATTTATTAATGAATTTATTAATTTTTCATCTTTTAATTGACGTTTTATTTCCAATCGGTTGCATTCTTCTAATAAATCTGAGTTCAGTCGACTGGGGTGCGACGATATTTTGTTTATTTGAAACTGTAAATAAATAATTAATAATATTTTTTTTATTGTTCAATAGCATAAAAAATGGGGTCAAAAGAAAATGCCAGCATCGTCACTTATAAAGAGAATAATCTATTATTTGTTTTTATTTGCCTGTTTTAAAGCAACATTGTTACTGTAGTAGGATACTAAATACAATATCTCGAAACAACAAAATACAATACAAATTTTCGATATGCATATTATACAAAAAATATAGATGTCAATAGGCACAAATTTAATTTTAGACGCAACCGTGGCATAAGGGCACAAGCGCGCGACTAAACATGACGGTTGCTGGTTCTAATCCCACTCGGGCAATTGAAATATTTGATGTTTTCACAACAAGTAGCAAGGCAAAGCGTGGCCTTGAGTTCCGCCACTCAACGAGCAAGACGTCAAGAACTTAACGGAAAGTTCCCTGGTTCTCTCTTCCTACCCTGCTTTGTGCAGTACATATGAAGCTGATAAGAAATATCTTTTACAACGCATATATAAAAAAAATTACATACTTCTTCGGCCAATTGTTCCATATTCTTGTACCTTATGCCTTCACCAGGTACATGATCGAATCCTCCACCAGCGAGTGTTATATAATTTACTAAAGCTAATGGATATACACCTAAAATAAAGCAAAAAAACCATGGCTTACGTCTGATTCTGAATGTAATGGTTGAGGGTTCGATACCTAATCCGGGGTATAAAATATTATCATTTTACACTTATTAGAAGGAATATAGCGTGGAATTCCGCCACTTCACACTTTAACGTATTGTTTCAAATTCAGATAAAATATAATCTTAAAACTACGTCCTCTGTACTAACCCGGCTATATGCTTATTATGAATAAATTAACTGTCATCTGACTGGCTTCTAGAAGACAGTCGTGGCGCAGCCCCTGCGCCACGACTGCGTAAATACGATAGGTTGGGAGATCAATTCCCACTCAAGGGAATGACAATTTAATATTTAATACCTAAATACCTTTATTCCTGTAATCTTCCACTTTCACATCACTTTGGCGTTTGCTTAACTTGGTGCCGTCAGAATTTACTATGAGCGGTAAATGTCCAAATTCTGGAGGTTTCCAGCCAAAAGCCCTATAAGCATTTCGTAATAAATAAACAATCATATTTAAAATATAATTTTATTTGAAAACCCTGTTCTAAGTGCTATATTGTCTTGAACGATTTAAAAAGAAAAACAAAACGCGGTGGTAACCGCCAAGCAAGTGGCAATATCTTTATTTTATACATACATACATACATACATACAAGTGTCCAATACTTATAATAAGGTAAACAGTAAAGTAATCACTAGGTTCTCACTGCATTCTCTGATACTCACCTTATATGCATTTTGTATATTGCACATATATATACATATACATCTATAATATAAAAATAAGTCGGCTTTCCTTTCATGACGCTATAATTCCAGATCGCACGAATCGATTTCCACGGTTTTGCATTCTTTGGAAAGGTCTCGGGCTCCGAGAGGTTTATAGCAAACAAAATTCAGGAAACTTTTCAACAGAGAAGTAGGAAAACAGGGAAAATTATTTTTCACGTACAGCGCCATCTCTGATACATGTTTTGTACTACAAACCAATATGGTTTTGCATGATAGTGGAGCAGATGGTGCCAGTACGTGGTGCGAGTATCCCTTACGAAAATAAGTATGTTTCATTTTATGTAGAAATATAAAACAAAAAATATAATTTTACTTCATCTTTTAATCCCAAACGAAATGTTACAAAAAACGAATCTGGTGGGGAAACGGAGTTCGCCGGGTTTGCTAGTTGCTTATATATGTCAGGAAAGAAAGAAGGAATCTAGTGTGAAGGCATTCTTTTCTCCATGCACTAATAACATTTTGTGACATTGCATATCGTTACCACCACTTTATTAAAAAATCCTTACCTATAAATCAATAAATGTTTAGTTGTAGATATCTGCCATTCCACACCTCTAAGTACATGAGTGACGCCCATTAGAAAATCGTCAACCACATTAGCGAAATGATATGTTGGGAAGCCATCACTCTTCATCAAGACCGGGTCTCCTTCGTTTAACGAGACGTCGTAAGCTATGCCACCGAATATTAAATCTTCGAAGGACTGACAATCTGACGACAACTGGTTGATTTCTCACTTATTAAGAAAGCGTATACAAATTTGAACGTAGCTGGGATTTTAATTTGTGCTTCTTTGGAAATTGTCCAAGTTTCAAGAAACTTGGCCGGTTTCCAAAGAAGCGCGGGTTCAAATCACGCAATGGGAAACGCAACACAAATGGGCTTAATCTTACTTCTGTAACTCGATTACATCGTATTGATATTTCTTTTATGGGACAATGGTACGCTTTTACAACAGGATCTCAGAAAACGTCACAGAATTTTCTATATATTTTATTTTATATATTTTAAGAAATTGTGAAATTAATATTGAGTGTTAAAACTTATTACTACAAAATTAATTATTGTATAAATGATAACACGCCTTGGGAATGAATGTATTTATATGAAATTCAGCTTCACGCTGTATCGCGGTACGTAGTACCAGGGTGATCCTATTCTAAGCCGGGATCACATGGCTGAAAATGTAAACATTAGAAGTAAATAAATATTTTACTTCCTCGAGTGGGGATCGAACGCACAACCGTCGCGTTACAGTCACACCCTTGTGCCGCTGCACCACGACGGCCTCTCGACTTTGTATAAAATTGATTTTAAAAAATAAGTAGCACTGAGTTTCATGCGCCGGTTCTTCTCAGGTTCGAGGTATTAACTTTAGAGATCTGGTGGTAAATTATTTGACGTTCAAAAAATGGAGCATGTAACTTCTAATTTTGAATAAAATTACTTGTTTTTTTTAATATTATTTTCATGTAAATTTGTCTTTAATGTATATTAATAATAGAATATGTTTATCTTACCTTAAATCTAATGCAATAAGGAGATCCATTTTTCATCTTCTCTTTTAGGTCTGTACATGATAAGCTGCGACATTTATTGTCATATTTAGGTACTTTTTGATGTCTTATTGCATCTCTACGTAGAATGTTGAGACGTCTTTCTGTACAAAAGCATTTATAGGCTGATCCATTATCTAATAATTTTTGTATGTATTCTCTAAAATATAAAATATATTATTATTGTAATTGATTAGTTACCATTGTGGTAAAAAAATACATTTGTATAAAAAAAACAAACTAAACTTAAACTTAAACGGTATATTTAATTACAAATTACTTTCAACAAAAAATGTTTTCTAGCTTAATATACTTGCATGCAATACCATAGATTCACATCATACCTTTTGGTTTAATATAATATAAAACCAAGGGATACAATAAAGAAATTACTTACCATTCTAGGGAAAAAATACTTTCATACTGCTGATTACTTTTATTTTCTTTGACTGGGTTAATTTTTTTTACTTATATTGGATATATTATATATAAGTACTGCTTAAATACTTACTGATATATTTCCAATCGCTCGCTCTGTACATATGGTCCATATTGACCTCTTTCTGGGCCTTCATCGTACTCAATACCCACCCATTTTAAAGCATTTATTAAAGCATCCACAGAACCTTCAACTTTACGGGTTTGATCTGTATCTTCGATACGAAGAATAAATACACCATTGCGTGACTTCGTGAATAAGTAATTATAAAGAGCTGTTCTTAATCCACCTAAATGCAAATACCCAGTTGGACTTGGAGCGAATCTCACTCTAGGAACGATTGTTTTATATGTACAATAGTGGTTATGTTTTGGTGAAATATTAAGTCGTCTTAATGTAAATTTCCACATTTCGTTGAATATTAATATTTAATAGAGTATTGTAAATAAAATTCACCTTCACAAACAATATTGTACACTTAAAACTCTGACGAAAATTAATATTTTAGAGTATAAATACTGGCACTTGTCAATGTCAACAAGAGTAACTGGAATATGAATTTGACAATCAGCTGTTATTAAATAAATATACTTTTTTAAATTTTAATAAGCATTTAAGTAAATAAATACAATATAAAAATAAATATAAAATGACAAAACAAATAATTACCATATATTTAAATCGGAAATTTGAAATCAAAATTATAATTTTTTCACCTTATTTATTATTAGGAAGAATCCTGCAATTCCTATGCTCAATATTAACGCCGACTACAAAAAAAAATTACATTGTCTCTGATTGTTAGTTTTCATTTTTAGCTCCGATGTCGAAACATCAGTGAATTTAGGGAAAGTCATTATATGAAATAACAAACAAACCGTCAAAATGGTTAGTATTTAGTGCTGTGCTGACACAAAACCAAAATTTTTGGAAAAATTTGATATATTTAATCTAATATAAATATGAAAATAAATCTGACAGGTAAAAGCTGAAAGGTTATAACATTATTGCGTTTTCTTTTCAGAATAAATTAAAATCATCACAGAAAGAAAAAGTGAAGAAATTCGTAGCATTCACTCAAACCAGCGAGAGCACTGCCATATACTGTTTATCCCAAAACGACTGGAAACTGGAAATGGCCAGTGACAATTACTTTCAGAACCCTGATGCATATTACAAAGATTCAGTCAAAATATCTGTAGATAGAAAAAAAGTAGAACAGTTATTCAATAAATATAGAGATCACCAAGAGAATGACAAAATAACAGTTGATGGTGTAATGAAATTTTTAGAAGACCTAAATTTAAGTCCCGAATCTATATTAGTTCTTATAATTGCGTGGAAATGCAAAGCGGCGGTGCAATGTGAATTCACAAAAGATGAATTTGTGAGCGGTCTCATAGAGCTCGGAGTTGACAGTATAGATAAATTAAAAACAAAATTACTAACATTAGAAATGGAGATAAAGGATCCTAATAAGTTTAAAGATTTTTATCAATTCACATTCAATTATGCTAAAAACCCTGGACAAAAGGGATTAGAGCTTGATATGGCTGTAGCATACTGGAATATAGTGTTACGTGGAAGATTTAAATTTCTTGATGTTTGGTGCAGATTCCTTACAGTAAGTGTTTATATTATATAAATTTACCAACACTATTTAAAAAAAATGAAAAGAGAAAGCATAGTTTTCTACTAATGATTTAAGAAATTTTACCTATTGTTCTCTATATGGTCTCAATGTGGTTTTTATTAATTCATATGTAATGTGAATATTTCATATTATTACCTACTAAAGAAGTTAGCTGTCATAGCTATTCCTTTGGATAAAGATACCTAAACTACACATAATTCAATATTGAAAAAATATATATATTTTTATATCAATTGTATACTTTTTTCTTATAAAAAGAAAAACAACTGACTGATTTCTATAACACATATACAGATAAGAAATATTTGTTGAAGTGTATTATTTATTATTTTTGGAACTGTAAAACAATTGAAATAATCGCTTTGTTATCCTTGTAAAAATATTCTACCAAGACCAAGACTGACCAAAATGAAATTAAGAATATCACTATAGTGTGAATCAACCCAAAACCAATAAGATTTTCTTAACATCGTAAGGCAGTGGCACAAGGGTGCCGCCCGTAAACGCGACGGTTGTGTTCGATTCCCACTCAAGGAAGTGAAATATTTCTTTACGTTTATATTTCCATTTATCTTCACTCTGGTGCGCTCTGGTGACGAGGCAAAGCGCTGCGTTGAGTTCTGGCACTCAACACGCAATGCCTCCAGAATTCGGCAGAAAGTGGGGAACAGAGTGTCTTAACACCGAGGTTCCCTCTGCCTACCCTGCTGTGTGCGGGATACAGCGTGAAGTTGAAAAAAAAACATTTTTTATCAACATTAAAAGTATGGTAATAATAAAACAAACTTAAAGTAGGCAGATTGAACCCAGTATTGAGACACTCCATTCCCCACTTTACGCCGACATTATAATGTGTGTTCATTACGTTTTGAGTGGCGGAACTCTATGCCGCGTCCTTACGTTAGTACCAGAGCGAAATAAAAGCTTGTAATTATTATAAGTAAATATAAAGCTTAGCTTAGTTAAAATAAAGCTTATAATTATTATATTAATTCCCTGAGTTGGGATCCAACCCACAACCGTCGCCTTGTGCGTTTGCGCCACAATGGCCTCAAGGAAGTAAAATTAAATATAATCAATTTCACCACAACAAAATATTACAGGAACACCACAAAAGATCCATACCAAAAGACACATGGAACCTCCTTTTAGACTTCGCCACTCAAATAGACGACGTCATGAGTAACTATGATCCAGAGGGTGCTTGGCCAGTCCTCATAGATGATTTTGTAGAATGGTGTCAGAAACAGGATATTATAGCGGACGGTGTTAAATTAGAGCCCTTGTCGGGCTAGCTGAGGCTCGGACCGCAGTTCTGTGGGCAGAACACCAGAACATTACTTGGTTATACCCAAGAGGTTTCATCTTTTGTGATATACTTCATGTTTTGCCATGTTCTGTTCTATTTGGAACTGTGTATTGTCGAGTGGTTGTATAGCTTGTACGAAGAAACGTGACTTATGTGGTAATTTGGAAAAAACAATTTTTTAATTTAGTTTTTTTTCAATTCATATCTGACTGTATAAAGTTGAGTCGTCCGCTAGTTATAAATAGGTTTTCCTATTATTCTAAATTTTCTTTGTTTTTTTTATTACTTAGAAATTGTAGGGAAATTGTCTATTTTTTTTATAACAATTGTTTGTTCTCATTTTTTATATTTATTATAACTAATTATAATAAACAATTGAGAGTTCTTGCGTAACTAATCTGTGAGGATAAAATTAAGATGTAAATATGTATATAAAGATTAATGATATTATTTTTTTTTAATGGTAGTGTCCTCTATCCCTTTGTAGGCTTTTTGTCATAATTTTTTTTCATTGAATGAGCCCTCAGAAATTTTATAGATCAAAAAAAAGAATTGTTTGGATTTAAAAAAAATGTGAATGTACAAAGTGAATTTGTATTATAAACGAAAACGATAATATAGTTATTATTTTATGTTTTTTTAAAAAAAAAGAGTTATTTTTGAGGGCACATCTTGTTATGAAACATAAATATTACTAAAAGATTTTGACAATTATCCTTTTTATGTAGCATTCAAATGTTATTGCATTAAATATTTTTCATATTAAAATCTAATGGTTTGAAATATTACTAAGACAGTATTACATTTGTCTAATGCTATCTTTTCGTATATTTATTTAGTGATTCACTCATATTTT
>JBAIZZ010000165.1:943133-976620 GCA_037355905.1 Heliconius aoede | reverse complement strand
GGGAACGGTACCATATTTACCGCTAATTTTCTCAAATCTGCGTTTAACTGTCCCGGAAAGCGTAAACAAGTGGTTATTCCGGACATGGTAGCTGATACTAAATGGTTGAGGTCGCCATACGTTGGCGTTTTCAAACGTAGCGTTCTAAAGCAAATATCATATAACGCTTCGTTGTCTATACAGAATGTTTCATCCGAATTTTCTATCAATTGGTTTAGGGATAGTGTAGCGTTGTAGGGCTCGACGACAGTATCGGATACTTTGGGGCTGGGTACAATAGAGAAGGTTAGTACAATTCTATCAGTATATTCTTCCTTTAAATTAGCTAAAACTAGTGTCCCTAGCCCTGAACCAGTGCCACCACCAATGGAATGCACGACTTGGAAACCTTGGAGACAGTCGCAACCTTCAGCTTCTTTTCGGACTATATCTAATATGGACTCAAGTATATCCGCTCCTTCAGTATAATGGCCTTTAGCCCAATTATTCCCAGCGCCATTACCACCGAATACAATATTATCTGGTCTAAATATAGCCCCGTATGGTCCAGACCGAATACTGTCCATAGTACTAGGTTCAAGATCGACGAGAACCGCTCGTGGCACATATGTTTTATAGGCAGCTTCGTTATAATAGACGTTAATACGTTCAAGTTGCAAATCCGAGTCCCCTGAGTAGCAACCATTGGGATCTATTCCATGTTCGTCGGATATTACTTCCCAGAACTATAGAAAGAGAATATTTAATTTGAAGTATGTGTGTGTACTAAAATATAAGTATATATACAAATGATACATTAATTAACAATATCTTTAATTTTAAAATTTCACTACAAGCTTTACACTATTTACCTAGAACACTTCTAGCAATAGCAAAAGTACGTTTAGATCTACCACGTACAGTACGAAGTAGTATATATAGTAGCTGTAAAAATTATGCTTTTTCTCGCTCTGGTAACGAGGCAAAGCTACTACCTCGAGTGCCTCCACTCAACAAACAATGCCTTCCAGAATTCGGCGGAATGTACAGAACAGATGTATCTCAACATTAGGTTTCCAGGTTCACTCTGAAAGTAAAATTAAATAAATAAAATTACCTTCGCTCCTATTTGATTGCCGCATCTCCCAACTTGAACGTGAACTATTTCTCGCATTTTCCCACAGAAATTTGGCAAATAAAGAAATAAAATGATTAAAAAAAATACTTAAAGTAGAATATATGAGTAAAAAATTTTAATACACCTACATTAATCTAAATAATGTAAAATAATAATAAAAATAAAATAATCTAAATGGACATGATATCAAAAACAAGTTGGCTATGATTGTCTAAATTTAAATTTTCCCACTCGAGAGAAAGAGTTATTTAATATCTTTAATAAATCTCTATCTTTATTACTATTTTTAAAAAATATCTAAAATATCTTTATTACCTCTAAAAAGTCTCATCGCGTTGAATTCTAACACTCAAACCGCAATGCCTGAAAAATCGGGTGCTGCGTGGGGAACGGAGTGTCTTAACATTACGTTCTCTTTGCCTACCTTCCTATATGTAGGATACAACGTGAAGTTGAATTATTTTTTTTATATCGCCAAATATTGTCCTTTATATCTATTTTAAGTTTACGCCATGAAATAAAGAATAAAGTAAGAAATCGGTGACAAAATTATTTATTAAAAATCTTATTTAAATGCTAGTTTACTTATAAACGTACAAAATGTTATAGTCAGGGAGACAACAGTAAAAGGTGCATTTTTTAATTTATTAATTATTATTATCTAAGTAATAGAATAAAATGCAAAACATTAGATAAAGCGCAGGCATTAGATAAATAAGCAATTTTACATTTTATGTGATAAAAAATGGACATCTTTGATGCCTTGTTTCTTCCAGGAGGTTGGCCCAGGAAACGGTGCCGGTGCGTAAGCCCACTGTCCGTGGTTTCTGGCGGCGGACATTACGAAGTACCGCGTCGTTGGGTTATGGCTTGAGAGCCAAGGGGGATGAGGGAAAAGCTGGGTTGAGGTTGAAGCTGGACAGGTTTCTGGGGTTTAAGAGGAAAAAGCGAAACGGACAGTTCAACCCAGCCGAGTGTGACCCTTGTCATCCCTTAGACTATTTATCTTACTCCTATAATTTATTATTATGGTGAACTTTATTTATTGAATCAATGTTTATCGCACATTTAATTTATAAAGATATAGGTCTTCTAAAACAAAATAATAAAAAATTGTAATAAATAATCTACTGTTATACTTAAATTTATCATATAATAGTATAAATATAAATTCTTTAAATTGAAAATTAATATTAGTATCTTTGGATAAATCTCACAATCCAAGCTATAATTGTATATTAATAGTCAATTAATGAACAAATATATACAAAAATACATTTTAATATTTAATAAACAAACACAAGAATTTGCTACCAAAGTCAATTGAAACCACAAGCTACAAATTAGAAAATGAAATAATCTAAGTAACTATTATGTGAAATTAGTTTTGGACTATATATCCAACAATGTTAGTCAACTATAAATTATATGTTTATCTGGCAAAATGACTGTTGTTTCATCAAAATCTGTTCAGTAATTTTAGTGTAAAAGTGAAACAAGCATCCATCCATAAACTTTCACATTTACAATAGTAGTAGGCTATTAAAAAGTAATACTTTACAGTATTTTTATGAAAAATATAATTCTTATTTATAAATCATATTTGTTTATTATACTAAAAACCGGAGGAAAATAACATTTATTTTAAAATGTAATGTGTATTTTAAATGTCAATTTTAAATATAAATGATAGTGATCGAACTCAAAGTTTTCATTCAAATTTCTATGGAGTTTATGATTATTATTTTTCGAGTTAGGTCACTTTCACTTTGAGGGAAGATATTGTTCTAATAACACAACCTATTTAAATTATTTTCTAAATTAAGTTGAAATGTTTCATAATATATTAATTTAAATATAAAAATGCTTATAAATGTTATTACATTAAAGAATAATTACATTACAATTGACATATACACAAATACTTATAACGATTCCAAAAGTGGCCCATCCTGTAATGACTTGAATCAAAATCACTTAAACATTAAGTTTCTTATGACTAGTTTGTTTTAAATAATTAAGTACTTGTTTTGTAACAATTTCAGTAAGACTTTTGTTGTGGAAGTCATATAATGTAGTTATTTCAAAAAGTTTTATCATTTACAAGCAATGGTTCACAACCATCACATGTAAATGATCAAACGTTCAAATTCCCAATTGATGCATCTTCTCTTGTCTACTGAGACAAATTGTTTTAAAAACAGAATATTCTGCTGTTTTTAAAACACAATAAAACTCTTTTAATTATTTTTTTAGGTGCTAGCTTATCACATAACAGGGTAGGTAGAGGGAATTATGTGTTAAGAAGCTAAGTTACCCACTAGAGGGTAAGTTCCGCCTTTGAGTGGCGGAAGTCAACGCCTCGTTTTGTCTTGTTACCAGACTGAACGAGTCATTTTAAAATATTTACTACAATGAACACTTAAAAATGCATTAATATGTATTGCCATCTCGCTCAATCTCATAATGACAGAAAGAGATACAACATATATTTTTCATCTATTTGAAATCATATTTAACAGTCTGACTTTATCAATCTATTTCAATTAATTCGTGAAGAAAACAGACAGCATGACCTTACAAGCTGTTTCTAAATAGTTTTATTACTATAGTAATAATTATTAGCAACTAAAAAAAAACCAACAAAAAATATATCTTATCACCTATTGTTAAATAATATACAAATGATCTGAACTGACAACAACCACATCTATTATAACTAACTAATTAATCAATTTATTCTTCAATAAATAAAAATTTGCATAAACAACATTCTTCTTAGAAACCATCGGTATATAAAACGCTCTAAACAATTTACTCGACTTACTTGCGTCCATTATTTGCAGAGATTTCATTATTTCCCATAGATTTACCATTTTATGGTAATGGGGTTCTAATTCAGTGGGGGTATTTAGATCCGAATCGACTAGGTAGTGGCATTTCGATGGAGGTGTGTAGGTTCGATTATCGCCTATGTTCTTGTCGTTGAAGTATGGGTGGATTAGGCGTGTAGCTGAAAAAATTGAAACAAAATTATTGTTTTTTTTAATGGGAGAGGACAAAGCAAACGAGCGTTCGGGTCACCTGATAGTACGTGATCACCGCCGCCCACGACCCCATGCAACACTAGAGGAGCTACAGGTGCGTTGTCGGTCTTTAAGGTGGAGATGTTGGGCGCCGGGGCCCGGCATTACCTAATGCGAAACGCAGTGGCAAGAGTACTTCACTCCGGTTTTAAATGCCGGGGGTGGTATTAATCCGGTCGAGTCTGCCCATACGTGTTGCCATTACTGACTACGTGACTCTAACACACGTACTTTAGTCGCCTCTTACGACACCAACAGTGATGGTGATCCTATTCTAAGCCGGGATCACATGGACAAATCACACGGCGGGATTACACGGCGTTATTTAATTATATATTAATACTTTGCAATGCCTCCAGAAATAAGCGGAAAATGGGGAAAGGGTAGTGTCTTAACGGGAACGGAATGTCTTAAAACTAGGTTTCCAGGTTCTCTCTGCCTACTAACACCTACCTACATACTATATGCAAGAAAGAGTGCTGAGAAAAAAAAATCTAATCAACAATAACCTACCATTATGCATCCCACCATACTGTACAGGTAGTTGACCATCAAATTCGCTATTAATAAAACGTTTAACATAATTTTCCGGCAAATGAAAACTTGACGGAGACCGATGCCACTCTTTGCCGAAACATAATGTTTTTTCTGACATTGTAGTGTCTAGGTCTTTTAGGATAGACATTGGTGCACTATAGTTGTATAGGGCTGTTATACGCGAGATACCTGCAAAAAGGGAAATTTATGTCTATAAAAATGTATTCCGTGTCTGAATGTGAATGGTTGTGGGGTTCGATTCCAATTTGGTGGAACTTTTTTTCTTCGCTCTAGGTAAAAACTAGGTTCGGCGTTGATTTCCGCCACTCAATATGCAATGTTTTGAAAATTGGGCAAAATATAAAGAAAAGAAAGTTTACTGGGTTCCCCTTAAATACCTTGCTAAATACAGGATACAGCGCAAAACTAAAGAGAAACTATTAAATATAATATTAACTATACGTTTTTCTATGCTTATTTTGGAACTCTTAAAAATGTCAAAATAACTATTAAAGTCAAACGCCCTTTTTCATAACACCCATAAACAAGATTTGTACACACAAAAAATAAGAAACACTTACTTCCCAAACCAGCTAAAACAACACACATAACAACCAAAGGACCAGTGTAAACTAAATAGTGTCGCCTCTCTCTCTCCTTCCGCCATCTCAGTATTTCAGTGCC
The DNA here is from genome assembly GCA_037355905.1 of Heliconius aoede. Classification (NCBI taxonomy): domain Eukaryota; kingdom Metazoa; phylum Arthropoda; class Insecta; order Lepidoptera; family Nymphalidae; genus Heliconius; species Heliconius aoede. The sequence continues at coordinate 971,196 of JBAIZZ010000165.1, read as the reverse complement.
AAACGCGAAAGTCATTTTCTGTAAGCAATCTATTGATATTGCTCCGGAGAGTATAATCATACTGTATACTGGGTATAGAAATCTGTAATTATAAAGAAAGAAAAATATTTATTCAAAAAGTATATATATACACACACACACACGCAGAGACATATATATATATATATATACCTTCTTTTCTTCCGCCGAATTCCAGAGGCATTGCGTGTTGAGTGAGAACTCAACGCCACGCTTTACCTCGGCACCAGAGTGAATAAATGAAAATATAAATTTAAATAAACATTTAATTTCCTCGAGTGTGGATGAAAGTCACAACCATTTGCGTTTAAAGTAACACACTTGTGCCTCTGCGCCACAACTGGCCTCAAATATATGGCTATAAATATAAAATAAATAAATCAATATATAAACATAAAGCTCACCTTTCCTCCTTATGCGGCTGCAACATAAACACAACCAGCCACAACGCTAAAGGTGACAAACTTAACCAATATGGCGTACAGAATGACGCACGAGCTGTTGAACGAGATGATATTAGGGTACAAGCTGTCAGAAGCAGTGGTGATGAAAGCGCTAACACCTGGAAAGTAAATAGATGTGTGGGTTCTATTTTTCTATGGGAAATAATTATTTATAAATAATTTTCACGTTTCTACTCCATTCTAACGCCCAGAAAACGTGTGTAGTGTTAACACATTCTCAGCTATGGTTGAGACGTTGAGAGAGTGAGTGTTGAGTGAGCGAACGCCGCGTTTTGTTTTTCAGAACGAAGAAATCGAAATTATGCATTCTCCCGAGTAGGAATCGAACCCACAATCAGACGCCATCTGAACGTTCCACAAGACTTTAGTCATATATTTCTAATATTAATCTTACACACAATAATCCCATAGAAATTAAAAAAAAACAATAACAACAACAAACTCACCCATACAATATTAAAATTCAAAAATCCATTAACAAAATAATAAGTCCAAGGTTCGACTCCATACAAATCAGGGCCGTGCTCTGTGAATATGTTATACGCAACTATGTTCCATGGGGCTACCACCAATCTACCATAATGCCATGAATCTACCGTTATTGTTGGTAATAATATAATAATTAGTGAAATTAACGTCCATTTTATAAATTCTATTATGTGCCCTTTGAAAAATAGCATATCTATTGCTATTGGAATTCCTAATATGGCTGTGAAGGGCCAACCTGGAAATAAATAGATAATTATGTTAATATTTTATATTATAATGTGGTTACTTGTGGCGCAGGGGCACAAGGGTGCGACTGTAAATGAGACAAGTTGTGCCCTCATTTCCAATGCGGAATTCAAAATATATTCTTTAATTTTCTTGCTCTGGCAATGAGATAAAGCGCAGAGAGCATGGAATTGTCTTAACACTTTGATTCACAACTTCCATATGCCAGTGTGTGAGACAAAGAAGAAAAAAATTATAGAAATTTTGTCAATCTGATTTTAATAAACTTTTGTTTTAAAATAAAGGATTGGCTCTAATTTCACAAAATTAGAGCCAATTCTTTTTCAAATTAAACCTTTTAATATTATCATACAAAAATGATTATACTCTAAGTTTGCTATATGGCAACAATAAAAAAGCAACACTCACTCAACAACACACTGGCAGCGGTCAACATAACCGCCGCCTGATACCTCTTCCGCCACCAGCAAGCCAGCCCTGCTGTCATAAGACTGGAGCTCCACGACGAAGGCAACATGGCGGCGCCACTGACAAAACTACCAGCCGCTGGTAGGGTCAGGGCGAGCCATACGCGGGCTACGTGAACACCAAATTCGTGGCATACTGCCCTGTTTTAAATATATATATATATTTAGTTTCACGCTGTATCCAACAGATGGCAGGGTAGGCAATAGGAGAGCCTAGTAAGTTAAGACACTCTGTTTGCCACTTTCAAGAAGTTCAAGAAAAATTGTGTTGGGTGGCAAAACTCAATGACTTGATTTGCCTCAATATCAGAGCAAAGAATTGAAAGTTTTAAATATGCATATGCTAATGATACTTCAAATATATATATGAAAATTAACTTACTTATAAAACATAAGTTCAGCACAAGCAGTTAATATTGCCAATAGAGCCTTCAAACTATAAAAAACAGATACTGGTGTCATAACCAAAGACAAAATCTTGGCCGGCACTGCAAACAACCATAGTGGCATATAAGATCTGATTGCATAGACAGGACTGTACTCCCAGGTTTGAAGACCATTGCCATATACTGAAATAATTAAATCATTACATTAATAATAATTATGAAATAATGGGTGTAAATTGTGATTTTTAAAAAAAATATTAGATTTCTTCTATACTACAAGCTACCAACTTGCGGCTTTGTCTCTGTCATAACTTTGAGAAAAGCCACATAGTGGCTGGAAGGTATGGTGGCAAGAGCACCCCCTGAAAGTTAAACCTAGGCTTGTGGTTATAAATTGAGCATTTAATTATTTTAATTTTACATCTCTTCTCTTCTGAAATACTCGAGATATTATAATACTGGTATAAATTATTCTGCTATCCTATTTTATTACAGCCGATTTCATATGGTTGTGGGTTCAATCCCCACTAGATTTCTATTTCATCTCTCTGGTGTACAGTCATACAAAGCCAGATTTAGGCTGAAAGTGGGAAACAGTGTCTCAACACTAGGTTCCCTCTGCTGCTATGTGCGGGATAAGGTGTGAACCTGATTTAATATAATTTATTATTATGAAGTTGAAGATTTTGTTCAGTTGAATCAAGCTTATTGCACGAACTAATGGTTTAAGTTCAAAAATATGTAATTTGAATAAAACTAATTTTTTATCTCTAGAATGGAATGCTTAACATAGATTTCACATGCATAAAACAAATATTACAGTCTTTACCTAAATAATGCAGTGGTTCCCAATAATTATAAGTTTCATCACAATCAGCTATATGGCCGTAGTATGCAGATGCAATACGGGCAGTCAATAATAAAGCTAAAGTTAATGCACCTCCCGGATATCCTATACTACGTAAATCAGTGGGAGCATTTGTATAAAGAAATTCTCTGAAAAAAGAAGTGGTTCATAGATATATTTGTAGAAAAATAGTTAACACTGCGTTAATATTAGGGGATTCAGAATTAACAACATAAAAGCCCATTCACTAAAAGAAGGTAAGTGTGAAACGATGTCCTTCACATGTAAACAACAAAAAATTTGTATAGTTTCATGTTTATAAATAGCAAAAAATCATATTTATAGTTTCAAAATAATAATTACCCTTCGCTTGATTTACGCGATCGTTTGCCTTTATTGAGACTGGCTGATCTTTTGGCTCCATTTTTATTATGAATACTTCGTTGTCTCGCAGTTAATGGCATTAGAAATTATTATTTATGTATATTTTCGGAATATTTAGTCAATAAATACATTCAGCGATCAATTATACACAAGCACACAAGTACGAAAACATGACAGGCGGTTCGCTGCCGAGATATTCAAACTGTCATCTGTCTAAATATGTATATGTATCATCTATACTCATACAGCCAATTTTACTTTTGTAATAATAAAATTATAAGCTATGTAAATATTGTTTGTTCTAAAAATAATATGCTGACAGCTTCTCTACTATTTTAATTTTCATTATTGAATATGGATATTAAAACAATATGTGTCCATATAGTCTGACATTATGGAGGACATTATGAATTATTTATACTACATATTTTATTGAAATCAAAAAATGGTTATTAATCATAGTATTTTTAATGCCGCGTAGAGGTATCTCTAAAATCAAACTATCCATTCTAAATACTCAAATTATTATACAATAAACTCATCTTGTTGGATTACAGAGTGGGAGTCGAACCCACAACATATTTACGGTCGCACATGCGTGAGACACCACGTCGGCCTTGAATGGCGACACATCTTGCTTTCATTCAATTTAATTAGTGGAATGGGACAGCACCTTCCAGAGTTCCATTTTCATTCTGTTTCATATTTGAATTATTATTTGTATTTCCCCATTTTGGCAGCCAAACCGTGGCGTTACGACACTCAACACGCAATGTTTCGAACGATATTGGAAGGAGATACACTCTTGTCTTCCTGCCTCCTTTGTTTTCACGGAGGCTGGGTAACGGGTCCGAGGCTTTGCGTCCACTCTCCCGTGGTCTCTGGCGGCAGGGCTTACGAGGCACTGCGTCTCTGGGTGTTTTGGCCTCGGAGCCAAGGGGGGAAGGGTAAAAGATGTTTTAAAACGACTTTAACAGGGATTTGGAAGGAATACTCTTTTAGAGGGATGAAGGAAGGAGATTGAGAAATATAAGGTCTTTATAGTGTTCCCCTACCTTCTCTGCTATATGGAAATAAACATAACACTGTTTTTTTAAATTAATTATTCTAAGAACCATTTCATTTACAAGCAAAACCAAATAAAACGCAGAGAACATTTAGCACATTTATTTATAAATAAAAGTACTCAATAAAAAATGCTACAGTAGTTTTCAAACAGTACAAAATAATTTCTACACATTAGTAGATACCCATTGCACTACGTTTTGAAATGCTACAAGTGCTTTATAATTTTAATGTATATTGTAATATAGATACTACAATATGGTTATTTTAAGAATGAATGTATCTAAAAATTTCCTTTCAAAATGGATGTAAGTATAATAACAATATTATACAAAAAAAAAAATTAAACATATCAATGTACAATATTTTAGTGGATAATGTGCAAAACTGTATCTATATAGTATTTTTTAACAGCATTTTTTTAAAGTGATGTATTACAAAGATGATGAATGATCACTTTTAAAAACTTTAGGACACAATAATTTTGTGACTAAATAAAATAATTTTTTATGTCTTTTAAAGTATCATGAAAGCAGCTATTCAATTTATTTTTCCAAATTTGTTAAGAATATTCAATAAAATTAGGCCTATTCTTGAAAATAACGATAAATAAGCTGTGTACATGACTCATTTGCTAGCACTAAACATTGCAATTATGCTTCTATAGACAATGAATTAACTTTTACTAGCAGTTTTGCACATTATCAAATAAATTAAATATTACTATATAGACTTATTATTCTAAATGCAGAAGGTAACTGCAGGTAAAGTTTATATAAATTAAAATAATAACTGATAACTGAATAATAACTGGACTATGCAATAGAAACAAAATTTTACAAATGCTTAGATTTATACTATTAGTATAGATTTAAACTTTACTACTATTAATATAGAAAAAAATCTAACACATTTTTAATTCCTTTGAATCATATTTTTTTGATCATGCATTCAAATATTTTTTTCTTTATTTCACCTATAAACATAACTACATACAAATAAAACAATATCTAAATATGTTTAAAATCATATGATTTATTTCCTCCTTCGAGTCCTGACTACTGTCCAACCAGGTTCTCCATCTTCGTCCATAGGTTCAGGTTCATTTTGTTTTGAGGATGCAGCTGCTCCGGTTTCAGTGTTATCACTTTCTTCTTCACCACTGCTACTTGTTGTGTCGTCATCTGGGTTACCATGGCACTGTTGATGAATGAGGGAATATTACTTTTTTTATGTATACACTGTTTTCCACCAATAGCAGGATAAGCAGAGAGAGCTCCTCTAAAGAGGTTGTGAGGTAGATTTCAAAATGCAATATGTTGCCTTCACTTGCAATGCAATGTGATCATTTTCCTGAGGAAAGATTATACTCACAACCATCACTCTTACAGTCAGATTAGCCAAATGATGATTTATTTAAAATAGAAGAAGAATATGAATGTGTTAATCTAAAAAAAAATTGGAATATGTGTAAAGATATTATATGGAAGTAAATATTACTCACTTGTGGTGGAACTGAATCATGTATAGGCTCGCTAAGCCATTTTTGACATTTAGGCATAGCTTCTATATGGTTCCTTAATTCATCATGTCTTCCCTCTTTAAGAAGACCCAAAAAGAAAGTAAGTAGTGATGCTACTTCTGAAAAATTATAATTTATTTAAGAACATGAAGTAATCATTTAAATTTAGAAAAATAAGAGATTTCAAGATTACAAAACTAATATGAATCGTTGCATACCTTTGGGTGAATTATCATGGCAGACAGTTTCAAATTCCTCATCCATCAAATCTTCTAGAAGCTCAGTTAAATCATCTCTGTCCACTATATTTTCAACACAGTATCTTGCAACATATACTGACATCAATTGTGCTGTCTGAAAATTAATAGATTACTTAATAAACTTTTATTCTTTTTATGCTTCATATTTTTCTTTGTATAGCAGGGTTTTTATAATTTACGCCAATGCTTGTGAATGGCTCAAATTATCGCCACCATTTCGTTTTACTTTTGTTTAGTATGGAAAACAATTGTATAAAAAAAAACTTACTTTTTCCCCGCCTGGAGCACCCATACCATGTTCAACAGCCAGCTGTAATGCCGTCCAATTATTAAATACTAGATCGACTATAGGTTTGAAATCGTCGTACAACATTTTAACTCGTATATTTCACCTCAGAACAAAGGAAATTGCAATATCGATTGATATTTCTCACATATTTATAGAATTCTACTTAAAAATACATAAACCCCTTAACCTAGTCGCCTAAACGTCAATAATTTAGTCAATGAAAACAGAAAAGCATGGTGACTACATAGTTTCAGTTTTTTATTCTTGAAAAGAATATAATTATTTGAAAAAATAATGCAATATTTGAATATAAAAAAATATCGTATTGTAAAAATATTTTATCTTCTAACAATATTATACATATTATATATGTTTCCTGTTTTGTATTATATGTTTAAGTATATTTTTTTTCTACTGCGTAGTCCACGAACATACCAGTATTTTAATATTAACTCATACTGCGATATAAATATCTCATCAGGACGTATCTCAAAATCTTTATTTTTAAAAATGTGCCCCCTAATATCCTAATAACAAAAAAGTCGTCAGAATCGTATAACAATTGCAACGTAATAACGTTGAGAGCGTAGCTTAGCGACACTCGTATGGTAGACAAGAGGTGTGAGTTCAAATCCCACTGCACCGAAAGCTATATGCAGTACACTTTCAAAATAATTTTAAATAATTTTGTCTGTGAATATCTTATCTATTCACTTACTCGACATTCGACAAATAACAATCTGACATTTAACAAATGAATAAATGACAATTGTAAACAATAGGCGCGCGGTGCTTACGCTTATAATTGACGGATTTTTAAATAGAATAGAAGTATGATGTATCTTTAATAAATATAGTATAATGAATTAATACATGTTGTAATTTCAGTTCTTTAAAAATGAATGAGGATATAAATATAACTTTTATAATTCCGAACAATTGTGAGAGTGAAAATGATTGCTCGGAGGAAATGCAACTTGCTTTTACCGTAAGTAATACCTAAATGTTCTCCTGAAGTATATTTCAAATTAATATCTTGCATATAATTATAATTTACAGGCCTGTGAACAACACAGTGGGGGTGGTATCAAAGCTCGGTGGGTGCATCAATCTCAGTGGAACAAGTTTGATGGGCTCACAAAGAGAGATGTATTTGTTTTACCTGAATTTGAAGGTGACTTATTTAAGAAGTTGAAAGCAACAAAATGCTTGTAAGTAATTGATAACATTAAAATAGTAATAAGTTATATATTATTAAGGAAGAAGGTTAGAAAATAATTTATTTTATATTTTCTTATAGATTAGTAGGTCCACGCTGCTTGTCATGTTGCTTAATGGAAGGAACTCCAATACCATCTGGTATAGAGCCTGTATTTACTATTGCAATGAAGAATTTAGTTGTTACAGCAAGTGGATTATCTAAACAGCAGAAGGTAAATTAAAAGTCATAAATACAACTTAAATATGTGTATGAGGTACAAGAATAATACAGTTTCATTGTATGGGATATAAGATTATAAATACACTATGATATATATTCTTAATAGTACATAAATTACAGCCTTTTTGATGCAAATTAAATAAATCAAATATATTTTAAAGGTTCTTTTTTTAAAATTACGAAATATTGTTGTAATATGACATAGTATGTAAATAAATTTTACAATTTTTTTAATGTGTGAAAGCCTTTGTGGTGTCGGTGGATGTTGAGTTATGTTCATGTTTTAGCTCTAATTAGAAAAAAGAATGGTTTTTAGTTTCACCACTCAACACACAATGTTAGATTTTGCAATAATATTTTTATTTTACTTTTAAGGAACATATAAAACAAAGAGTACAATGGATGGGTGGGATATACACCACTGTGTTATCGGAGGACACCACACATCTCATATCTGATACTGTGCTCTCGGACAAATATATTGTGAGTGTTATATACAATAAAATGAAGAAAAACAACAAATCAATTTCATACTGTATCCCGTCCACAGTAGGATAGGCAGAGGGAACCTAGTGTATGACACTGTTATCCATTTTCTGTCAAATTCTGGAGGCATTGCATTGCGGTAAGCCTTGAACCAGAGCAAAGAAATGAAAAGATGAATTAAAATAAATATTTTATAGTCTCGAGTGGGGGATGGAACCCCAACACCACGACTGGCCACAATATGTTCATTTTCTAATTAAAAATGTAATAGTGCTAAGTAAGTTCATTTCAATTGAATTTATTAAGGAATTGTAAGGTTTCTCTTTTCTTGTTGTGACATAGGGACTCAAGTGTGAATATTAAACAATTGTGGGTTTGATTCAAACTCGGCGAAATGAGAGATTTCATATTTCTATTTTCTCTATAATACTCTATACTCTAAATACTCTGACTTGTGGTTTTATAATAACAATTAAAGAAATTGAGAATTCTTACTTAATACAAAACTTTATTCTAGAAATCAGTGGAAAAAGGTATTCCCATTATGAAAGACAGTTGGGTGGATGCTGTATGGGAGGCGTCGTTACATTTCAATATTAGTGGTTCATGTTCAGACTTTGATGGCTACAAATTACCGCCATTTGCAAATTTACAGGTAAATTATGTTTAAAAACACTTTTTTTTTTCATATATCATAGATATTGTGTTTTGAGTGGCGAAAGGCAACGCTGCGCTTTGTCTTGTTACCATATGAAAATTTAAAATATTTTATTCAACAAGCCACTTGTTGAATAAAATATCCATATCCGTTGTGTGAGTAGTTGTGCCAGCTTGTAGTTGTATACATGTGCGACATCATATGATATGACATTCGACACAATATTCCTTTAAAAATTATGTAAATAATAAATACGAACAAAATTATAATCAAACGAAAGATATTTCTATAGTATTCATATAAATTAGAAAAGAAGTAATTTGGGGCTAATCAATAGAGTATCAATAGTCTGTGATTGTTAGTATGATAGATGTCGGTTCTGGAGTATGAATTATTTTCGATTCCATAGTTAGGACAATACGCGGCGTCGAGTTCCGCCACATCAATTCACAATGTACGAAATGTTTAAGTACAATTTTTTTTGTGTTATTTAGTACTGTCTATCTGTTTTGCTATGGGAGATAAAAAAATTTCTAATTGTAATTTTTTTAGTTTGATATCTTAAATCACTAACCAAAATTACAAAATTAGAGGCCGTCGTGGCGCAGTAAACGCGACGGTTGTGGGTTCGATTCCCACTTGAAGAAGAATATTTCTTTATGTTTATATTTCCATTTTCTTCGCTCTGGTGTCGAGGCAAAGCGCGGCGTTGAGTTCCGCCACTCAACACGCAATGCCTCCAGAATTCGGCAGGAAGTGGGGAACAGAGTGTCATAATACCGAGGTTCCCTCTGCCTACTCTACTGGGTGCGGGATACAGCGTGAAGATGAATATGTAATTATAATTTTATTTCTAGATAACAACATCAGGCATATTAAAAAAGGAAAAGCAAAATATAATGAAGTTAGTGAACGAAAATGGTGGTGTTTTCTCTGGTGCTTTCCAAAGTGAGATAACCGATGTTGTGGTGTTAGCCAAGTTTGTATATTTTTTCTAATATATTTTTTATGATTAAAAAGCATGCTGTTAACATAAACGTACTGAAAATTGGATTTTTTGTATTTTTTATTTTTTTTTGGATTTGGGAACACATGAACAAAACTGGCCTATATGTTTCTCCTCAACTACATCTTCTAGTGGAAGTCAAATATTTAATTGAATCTGTAATTTGTTGTTCTTGAGATTAGCCCTGGTAAGCAGAAAGAGTTATTATATTAAACTACAATATATGCACCTATTATAGTTATTTTGACATTACAGAAAGACACTTCCACTTTATTTATATGTATAGATACAAGTATTAAAAATAACAAGAATAATAGTCTTTACACTTGTATTTTTAAATAAATATTGTCTTAAAATCATCCCTATTTCAATCTGCAATTTTATACATACTTCAAAACTACTAGTTTCAAAAGAAACTAAACTTTTAGTTGTATCTGATTTAAAAATATCTGATCAGATGTTATAAATTATTTCAAAATAGTAAAGTCTTTTTTTTAAAACTTCTCTTGACTCAAGAATTATGATCTAATAAAATTAATAGATAATATATATTTAAGTTTTAATTTGTGATTGCTATGTTTTAGAATTTTCTTTTCTTCACTGCCCTTACTTATTCTTCTTTTACGACTCCCTTAATAAAAATACAAAATGATGTTTATAATACACTATGATCGACGGGTCCTGGCCGCTTTTGAAGTATTTTTTATTGTTTTCTTCACGGTTCAATAATCTAAATATGAACATTGTTAAAAAACGTCGACCGTACTGTACAATAATATATTATAATATAACAATACGATCCTTCCTAAACTAAACTAATATTACATATTTCAAAATAAGTAAAGGTAGATGTTAGTTCCACTTTCTGTCTACTCTGCTATATGCGGGATGCACAGTGAAGCTGATAAAAATAGCGGGCTAAAAAAGGAAGCTATATTTGTTTTGACATAATAATATGTATATATTTCCAACCCATTTTTCAGGGATGGTATAGGCAGTGATAAATACAAAGCGGCCTTGGAATACAACAAAGCAATAGTACTTCCGTCTTGGATAACAGACTCGGTGGCTAAAGGAGTTGCGTTGCCGGCGTTCAAGTACAGAGCGGCGGGCGCGTCCACGTCATCGCCGCTGGCCGAACATAGGCTCCCTGATATGAGTGAGTTTGTGAAGTATACTTGAATAAACAAACGTGCGCGCCTGTGTGTAAACACGTAATGAGTTAAAATTTAGTTAAAGTCTACTAAATAGATAGTCATATCATTAGACATAAATTTCTGGCCAGTCGTAGCGCAGGGGCACGAACTATGACTGTAACCGCGACATGTTGTGGGATCAAAGTGCAGCGCTGAGTTCCGCCCTTTAAAACGCAATGCTATTTGTTGTTTATATATTTTTTTTTCATTTTACAGGTTTGAATTTTTCGCGAATTAGTAATTTGCGACAACAGAATAATTTTGTTGATGAAACCAGATCTGTTGACATTTCTACGATGTCTGCTAGATTGAAGGTATTATTTATGAGATAAAAAAAGTGAAATTAAGTGAAAAAAGTTATTATTGCACTTTGTATATTTAAAAAATCTAACCAAGAGTTCCATAAAAATTTTGGGTGAAAAATTGTTTATGTTAAATATGAACTTCTCAGGAGAAGAATTATTTAATAATTTAATTGCTTCACTCTGGTAACGAGGCCAAGCAATTTGGTGGAAAGTGGGTAACGAAAGTGTCTCAATGGGAACGGAGTGTCTTAATACTAGGCTCCCTGTGAATAAACTGCTTTGTACAGCAAAGCAAGCTTTGTTTATTAAATCATTGTTTTTATTTTTTAGTTATCTCAAGATACAAAGAGATCTAGCGACTCATCTCTAGACAAGGACACGCTGGCCGAGTTTGAAAAGTTTGATATGAGTCTCATTAAGAAGGCTGGGCCTATATTTGATGGATTTTGTGTTAGTTTTATACTTTAATTTTTGAAATGTATTGTTTTTAAAAGTGTTTAAGACCTAAACAGTGTTTTATAACCGATGTACCTTTACCTTTTTACCTTTACTTTGCGGGTTTTTAAATTTATTTTCTAAGATAAAAAAACGTAAACCTACTCCGTTAAACCATTAAAACGGCTTACCGATTGACTAGGCTCTTATGAAGAAAGATTTTAAAATTTAAACATAATGATTAAAAACAAGCTTTAGACTTGTATTCTAGATTATATCTATATAAACTTTATAATTAACAAACATAATGCATTGATTTTATTAAAAATGATTAATTTAATGACCTTAGACTTCTCTAAGGTAAGGTAATAATGGAAAAGAACCTGTCACTGTCCAATGACTGATTGTTCATTCACTCATTCGTTTATCAGATCTGGATAACCAACCTTGACGGTCTGCTCCGCGACCGCATATCCGCGTGTATCTCTCGCTGCGGCGGCATACGCTTCGACACGCCGCACGCGCGCGTTACCCACGTGGTCGCGGGTTCAATGCCCGCCGGAGGGAAGGAAGCAAAGCAGTTGTCATCCGTGCCCGTTTTGAGTCCCACTTGGGTGTTGAGGAGCGTTGTAGCTGGGAGGGTTTTGGATGAGAGTGATGTAAGTTGTTTTCTTAGGATTTAGGTTTTTTAAAATAATTATTGTTCAAAACAACGGAGGTTCCTTCCCGGCTAGGGAAGGAACCTCCATTGTTCGCTTTGTGTGCGAGCTCTAGAGATTCGCTCCATTTTTAAATTGTCCGAATTTGAAGCATAATATGTTCATTCGTTTTAAATACGCGAGAGCGGTAGAATTCAATACTTTGCGTTACTAAAGAAGGAAAATGCAACTTCTATTGGCATTCTTGCTAATGTTGGAGAAAGGTCACGTATGAAGTGGATGGTGACAATGGGCCAGGCAACAGAGGTATGCAGAGGCCGTAGCGTTTGGCGCTCCGTCTTCTCTGGCTCTTCTGGTCTTGTCCAACCATAAATCTCTATCCCTAAAAGAATATATTTTTCAATAAACGTTTTAAGCAGGACTGAAACCTGTACTAGCCGTGTTGATTGTGTATACTCAACTGTGTACTCAAGTGCCTCGTGATTCTTCATTTTATTATTATGTAACATTAATAACTAATTCATAATTCCAACAGTTTCTAATGAACACAAAGCCGGCTACACCGAAAAAGTCACAGTCGCGCATCGAACCCGCATCTCCGATGAGTAAACGCAACTTGCAACTGCTACTCCATCAGACACCCTCTAAATTGAATTTACCACCACAAGTAATCGAAGAAGTGGACCTCGAGGATGATGTAGTGAATCAGTATTTGAATCGTAAGTTGATTAGTCCTTTTTTATTATTACTTACTTTTAATAGAATGGATATTGAGTGTATTAATGTTAAGTTTCGTTAAGTTTTTATTATGTATATAAATATATATTCTATACTTTTTCTAGCTTCACTCTGTATCTCACACTTAGCAGAGTAATTGAGGGAATCTAATGATGAAAAACTTGGTTCCTATTAAGTCATTTCTGTTCCCCATTTTCCGGTGAATTCTGGAGGCATTGCATATTGAGTGAAGTAACTGAACGCCATAAATAGTTTTATACTTATTTATTTGTAAAGTTTTTTATAAAGATTGTTTAGTTGATAAATGACTAATTTGTTATCAATAATATTTCCTGTGTAATCTCAGGAACTACTGGTTGGAATTGGGGAAAACTGCACATTGGTTGGTCAATTTATCGTTGATATAGGATATAAGTTATGTTAACGTGAAAAAAGTGATATATTATAGCCGATAGTCCAGTTAGAGTACCAAAAAATATAAATAATTCAAGCCAATAGTTTCTGAGATTGGTACATTCAATACAATTAGTATAAAAGTATAGATAGCAATTTTTATATTTTCCAATAGTGGCAATTACCTTAAATTAAAATAAATATATATTAATATAATAATAAATGATCTGAAGAAGAACGTGGTTTGGGCACATCGAACTAATGAGTAATGAAAGAATGGCAAAAAAGTATTATGATGGAAAAGTGAGTGGTAAAAGAGATAGGGAGAGACCTCGGTTGACCTTTGAAAACACAGTATCAAAGTTACTGGAGGACGTTCATATAAACAGCACGGGGCAGCAAGGGGTCCTCCCTTGGAGTGAAGAGGTTGATAACAGTGGACGAGGTGAAAGAGGTAAGTATAGACCCGTAGCGTTTGGCGCTCCGTTCTCTCTGACTACCCCGCTAGGGATAAAGCGTGAAGTTGAGTTCAGTTTAAGTTATATTTTCATTTATTACGTTTCAGAAAACATGCCCGAACCACAAGTTACTCCCGACCCGCCTCCAGTACGGGAAGTTCAACCTGATATAACTGAAGACACTATGGCAGATGTCACTGAGGAAGTTGAACAGATATTTAGAGGTATTATTTATTATTACGTAAAAAAATATTTTTCAGTTTCACATTACACATGATTTTTTTTTTGTATATTTCGTTTCTATTATATATATCTTCAGATAAACTATCGTTTATTTTTCCTTACATGTATAATATTTGGCGTAAAGGTTGTTTGCGGAGTGTAGAAAAGACTCAGGACTACTCCGATTTCAAAATTCTGATAAAAGTAAAGCATAGAGAAGAAAATTTATTTTGTTTTTAATGTAATTTTCCTTTAACAGGTATAAAAATAGCAGTAGAAGGTCTCGACACAGAAGCAATATGTGAAATCGGCGCAGAATTAGCGGCCGCAGGAGGTGTCCTAGTGGCCTCAGGTGCTCCCAGTGACTACACACTGGTGCCACTCGACTGGGAGGAAGGGGAGAGATGCGTCACTGTGTTCTGGATTGTGAGTTTCGTGGAGTTAGTGTTGCTTAACACTATATTTTTGTTGACTAAAGTTGTTGGTCTTCACGTCTGTCATGTTTTGGTCATAAATATGTTGAAAACTTGTTTTCATTTTTGAATATAACCGAATGTACATTTTTATAATAGAAAAAAAAACGTAATTTATGTTATAATAAAGATATTTCAATCTTTTTAGTTTAATCATAATTATTATTCTTGTAATATTTAAAAAGATTATATATAAAATATGAAACCTTGAAACCTTCATACATCTTTAATATGAATGTTTATCTTTCTTTTACAGAAAGATTGTATCTCCCAGCAAGAAGTACTACCAATACAGTATTACCATCGCCCGGTTAAATTGAACTTTGACGGAACCCCCCCACTAGTGGGTGTGGTCGCCAGTCTCAGTACATACAGCGGTGTGGAAAGAGCGTTTTTGGATGAATTAGCCAAATTACTTGGTGCTGTGTAAGTATTATGTATTTTTAATATACAGTGTTTTTGTCAGATCCACTTTAAATGAAACTACAGTTTTGACTACTCTAAAGAAGAAATTAACAAAGAAAAAACTTTTTCAAACAAATAAATAATAAAATTATCGCTGGTAAATAAAACGCCATTTGTTAAGGACGACGCACGCACACATAAACCTATCAAAGAGACACCGACGCACACGCCTCATTCGGAAATCGAGTCGAAGGTACTGACGGCAAAGTTAGTTTACCTTTAGTAGTAATTGCGTCAAAGGAAATACAAACATGGATAAACATCGTGAAATTAAAAAAAAACCTACGTCTAAATTGTTGAGATATCTTGATAATTTTTTTAGGAATGGGCTTAAAATATTTTATCCTATATGTTGTTGCTGACGAAGGAGCGTTGACGCTTCCACCCTGATTTCGATAATAATTTATGGTTATTTGTGGTGTAAGTCAATCGCATTTACAGTCAACCGATTGTGGGGGACTGTAGGTTTATATCAATTTAATAAAAGTGCATTTTTATTTCAAGACGTATATTTATAAAATTTTTCAGTGTATCCCACACACAGCATAGGCAGAAGGAATCTAGTGTCAAGACACATCGTTCCCTGTGTTACGCTGAATTTTGGTGTCATTGTGTACTACAACCAGTCGCCTTTACAGTCAGACACTTGTGCCCTCGCGCCATGACTGGCCTCAAATATATTCCTGTTCTCCGTTTTTCGCCATTTAGTTGTTCGTAAAATTTAAATAAATAATAAAAAAAAGCAGCGGGGTAGGCAGAGGGATACTAATGTTAAGACACTCCTTATCCCACTTTCCGCCGAATTCTGGAGCAATTGCATGTTGAATAATGAAATTACACTAACGTTCCCCGTCTTCCCCGCAGCACTCAACTCCGTTTCTGCCGTCGCAATACCGCCACAGCGCTCGCCTCCACTCACCTCATATGCCCCACGCCCACCGGAGATAAGTACTCGGGCGCCTTGAAGTGGTCGCTGCCCGCCGTCACCGCAAGCTGGTTGCTGAAGTGCGCCGCCGCTGGGAGGAGGGTGGGTGAGCGGGACTATCTAGTGGGAGACACCAGGGGTATGTGTTATACGGTGTGGTCGACCTAAAGTTAGCCACTGGAACCTTTACGGGTTGTACGCTCAGGTAGAAAATAATAAAAGTAAGAAATATTTCAATATTGAATCTGTTCAGCTGCTTTGTCTCAAGGTCATAGTGATCTTCCTGTATGTTGTAGAGGTTGCGTGTGCTATTGGGCCATTGGGCTATTGGGCCATATAAATGAGCCTTTTCTAAAGAACTAGCGTCTCTGTGGCTTCTCATATAAGTGGGAACGTTTCCGTCTATTGATGTATTGTATTCTTCTTTAGCTATATCCCACACATAGCAGGGTAGTAAGCAAAGGAACCCTGGGAACCTAGTATTAATACACTCCGTCCTCAATGAGACATTTCCGTTTCCCACTTTCCGCTAAATTAAGGAGATATTGCATATTGAGTGGCGGAACTCGACGTTACTCTTTCCTTGCCTTGTTATAAGCGAGAATAAATATTTCATTTACTCTTGCTGAACTTTTTTTGGTTTTTGTGAAAGTATCGCAAATGTGTGTTAAACTGCTGATGTCCCACATTAGCTACTGCTACTTCCCTATCGAATAAGGATAGATGCAAGGATAAAAGAGTATTGGGTAGAGTGAAACTAGTGTCTACATAATATTCTTTCTATTGACACTTTCTTTTATATAATAATTTAACAAATATATATTTTTTTATACAAAATAAGAATATATTTATCATTAATCTTTTTCAGCTCCACCGTCACCTGAAAAAAATGAAATAATTGAACACAAACAAACAGACGAACAAATAAAGACGGTAGAAAAGGATAAAGAAAATGACATGCTCCCACCTGCAACGAATTTGGTGAGACGTGGATCTTCTAATAGAGAGCAGACACCTAAAGGCAAAGTTGGTAAGTTGGAAACCTATTATGAAGATATTCCGTTCTGTTATGTCCGTATTGAGTGGCGGAATTTGACACTGCTCTTTGTCATAACGGAACTGGAAAATGGACAAGCATTTCTCATCCTTTATAATTTCTACTGATACTTTCACGCATTGTTTCAATATTGGTGAAAATAAAACACTAACCGACCATATTATACATCGAATTTTCGAACTGCGGGTACTAAGTTTTCTTTATTTTTGATTTTTTCTTCAAATGTCGGGCCCGTGTGGTCATGCCCTCTTCAAATATACAAGTGTTTATAAATGTTCACATATTTTGACTGCGTTTTATTAGAAGCTTAATTCCTATGCTCCAAAGAACTGTTATAATTATTACTTTTCGAATTATTAATAATTAGTGTAATTTCAGATTACAAAAAAGTGATCGTATATGGGTCCCGTTTTGTTTCTTTTAAAGTATAAAACTGATGAGATGAATAATTTTAGTTTGTTGTAAACCGTAACTGCGCGCATACTGGTGACGTAGTTTTTCCGTCGTAAATTCCCAGTCCGTGTTAAAATATAGATTATATACTGCCCTACAAATCAATGTTCTACCCTATGTATTGTATTCAGGTACCTATAGTCTATATTTTTATCTATATTTGTACCTATATTTTTATCTAAATACATTCAATAGTTCATGAAAGTAAAACAAATTGAATAAACATCCATTCTCACAAATGTTCACATTTATAACATACGAGTCGTACGTAGCTATATATTTTTATTTAATATATTATTTTTATAGGTATTTTAGAAAACGACCCGGATAACATGTCGCCCGCTTCCCGCTACATAGCGATGGCGCGTCAGGGCCTCCTAGGGAGTGACTCGCAAGAGACGCCCAAACGATTGCAGGAGTTGAAAGATGATGATAGACAAGGTTAGATTAGTTAATTATTCTTAATTGATATGTACATTGTGTTAAGACACTCCGTGAGACAATGTCTGACCAAACGAACAACGACGCCTCGCTATATCTATGTTACAAACGGTAGCTAAAGCGAATTGTAATATTTCAAAAAGGTGTTCACATCATTCTGTTTCCACTTTCCTTGAAATTCAATATCATATTGTACCTAGCCCAAACGCGGTTTTTCACCCGCTTGAAGTTATTGTTATTATCAAGCAAATTTACACAAAATCCTTAGCTATATCAATTATAGCCTTTCAATAATTTTCATGTATAAAGTATAATACTTGACTTCTTTGATTGACTTGACTTGTATAATACTTGACTTGAAGCTTCATCTAAGTTCGTACGGTAGTTTTATGTGAAAATGGAACAAACATCCGTCCTCATAGACTTTCAAGTTTTATATGCCAGATATGCCAGCTAAGCCAGTCATGTCTTTGTTGACAGTTGCACTGACCACTGAAGGTGGACTTATCATAAGTGTTTAAATAAGCTGTATACCCCATTTCGAATTGATTTTTCAACGTGCATGTTTGCACGAATCGAAACCAAACTGAATCTATACAAAAATATAATTAGTACTAATTCATCGCTGTGTTTTTGTTCCCGTCTGTTTCAATTTTTGGACTATGGTATTACTAGAATTGTTTCATGTTATTATAACAGGTGACACAACAGTACGTACGCCCTCCCTAGAGGACGCTCTGTCAACGCCCAATCTGTTGGGACTGTCGCCCACCACGCGCCGGCGGCTGCAAGCAGTGAGGCGCGGCGAGATGCCCTCGGACCCTATTAGGACCCCTGTGGATCCTTGTAAGTTATTTAAAAAAAATACTTAAATAAAATTACGTCTAGTGTCATAAGCACGTTTTCACCCTTTTTATTATATTTTGACTATGAAGGTAAACACTTTACCTGCTAGCACTGAAGCCGACTATGCGGAGATGACCACAGTCAACAAGATGAATCCTTTTGGAAACTATAAAGAATTGATCCTTATTAAGGATAATTTTTTTGCCTTTCTTTCTATGCGGGGACAAAACGTGAAGGCACTTAACAAGCAGTTTATGAAGCCGTTCCAACTAAGTAATTCTATATAGCATTACATACCTTTATACATAGCTTAGCTAATACAAATAAATTATCTTCCAGTTGACAAAAATCCAGAGACACCGGACAGTGCTTTCGGTGCGGCGTTAAGACCCGGATCCGGGAGATTATCACCGGACGGGAGGAAGAGACTGTGGAAGATAGTCAGCGACCTGCCGTCCAAGGAAGTACAACCAGCTAGGGATAAACATACGGTTTGTATCTTTTATATATATTAATTGTTTATAAAAAAATTATCAAAATAAATCAGCTTGTCGCTGTATCCCTCACACAGCAAGGTAGGCAAAGGTGTTAATGTCTGTTCCCCACTTTCCGCTGATAACTGGAGGCATTGCGTAATGAGTGGCGGAACTCAACGCCGTTCTTTGACTCGACACCAGAGCGAAGAAATGAAAATATAAATGTAAACAAATATTTTATTTCCTTGAGTAGGGATCGAACCCACAGCCGTCGTGTTAGTCACACACTTATGCCGCTGCCCTAAGGCTGTTACGTTATTGTAATAAAGTAAGTGACATGTATCACCTAATAAAAAGATTCATACACGAGTTTCCTTCCGGGGCCTACAAGTAGGTGTCCCTGAGTGACATAATTCCACGACTATCTTTTTCACCTGCATGTACCCTCTTTACACGAGTTCGCTAAGAATATTAACTTTTATACATATTACATATTTTAATTTTACTCTCCAGCCACTATCGGAAGTACGCAATCGTTTCTTGGCGCAGTTCAACGGGGATGCGCCGACGCCGCCCTCCGAGCATCATTTAATGCCAAGAAAATTGCAATTGCAAGTGAGTTTTTTGAAAAGTACTATCGCCTGATCGTGGCTTCACCCGCCTAAACTAACAAATTAAAAAGAAAAAAAAGTAGAGGAAACCTGCAGACCTGCAGACCAGACGAAATTAATTTTAACATTCCCCACTTTCCTCCGTATTGTGGAGATTCATGTAGAGTGGCAGAACTTGACGCCACGCTTTGTCCCCGAAGCGAAGAAATGGAAATATAACTTTTAAATAAATATTTAATTTCTTCGATTGGGGATCGAACCTGCAACCAGTCTGCTTACAGTTACACTTTGTGCCCCTGCTATAATATTATTTACTTATTAAACTAGATAACTTATGTGTTCTAATAAAATTGTCGTTTTAAGTAATAATAGTCATACATTGGAAACAAAAGTGTCAGCCAATTTAATAAAACTATTTTTATTTTTTAACTGATTTAAAGAAAACAGACTCTAAACGTTATAAGAAGTTTGCCAAAATACAGTGAAAACTGTATTTACATCGTTAACCGTTTCTCAGATTAGTTATTAGCACAAAAGCACAGACAAACATAAAAAAATATATTTTTTACATTTTTAAATGAGCCCAATAACAACCAGTTTTTTATACGTCTTCCATATACAGATGGCGATCAGTTACAATTTTATTATAATGTGTATAGGTAGTAAGATTACGTGTATAACTATCATATAATATTGAATGTTGAGTGGCGGAACTCAACGCCGCGGTCTTTCTTACGTATAAATGAAAATAATGTATAATGTAGAGAATTATCTACATTATTTAGGGGCCCGCTTACTATTTTGTGTCCTTTTTTAAACTCAATAAAATATAGGAAATAGTTATGAGGATTTACATAAAATTTGAGAAAAGTATAGTGTTTAGAAACTTCGTTGCGAACATTAAAAAAGGTTTTGATTAGTTAGTAGTAGCGCAATATGGAATCAATATAACCTCTCATTCTTTTATTGTTACAGGATCAAGCGGAAACTCCACCACCGAAAATAGCGAAGCTGTCTGAACATCAGGTAAGTTTATATATTTTTTAACTACGTATGTATTTTTTTTAAAAGTTATAGTTTATTTAGTTCCATTAAAAATATATAAAAAATACAATTACATATTAATCGTTTATTTTCAGAGTGCAGGAGGTCTCAACATAACGGAAGATACATCCAATGTTACCCCGAAAGCGGCTTCAAGTGCTTCAACGCCGAGCCACACTCTCCCAGCGGCGGTCGACCAGCAGCTACAGCGCTTGAACGCAGCGCTGTCTAACAGACTGAGCTCGCAGAAGAAACGCGCTAGAGACTCTGTTGCTACTTTGCCTGGTAGGCATTTATTTGTTTTAAGTATTTTTTTAACTAAAGTAATTAGTTATGTACAATATGGTAGACGAGTTGTGGTCCTCCTGAACTTAGTGAACCACCACTTAATTTGTGAGCTCGATACCAACTCTGAGAAATAATTATAGTAAATGAAGCTCTGCTTTGAGTGCCGGTACTCAACACTCAATGTCCTGTCTTAAACGGTTAACATTACGTTCCGTCCGCTGCTGTACGCTGTTAAACGGCTTGATTTCACTGTTTGTTTTTATTTTTTAATTAGTGTTGTAATTGGAAATAATCTATTGCTACATCACTTTTCTTTTTGATGGTCAAACATATTGATCCCAAAAGCGCTAAAAGCAATTCAACACATACAACACAGCCGCCTTTCGGTTACAGCGCTTTCAAATAAATTGAGCGCGTAAAAAAACAAAAGATTTTGGTTGATTGCTAGATTTTATGATCAGGTTTTTTGAACAACGATTGAAATTTTCATAATATTTTCTCTTTTTGTCCATCTGATTAGACAAATTGCTGCGTTAATATACTCCACTTTGTTGTTTTTATTTTTTATACATTTAATGAATATATATACATACATACATACATACATTTTAATTTATATATGTTTATTGTTTTTTTTCCAGTGCCAGAAGTAGAAGCTGGGCCAGATTCTCAAATCAATACAGTTGGTTGGGACGACACAGCGCCGCCTGTCAAAACGTTCATGCTCTCTTCTAACGTAGATGTATGTATATTTTATATATAGGAGTGGCTTTCTACTTCTTTTTTAAGCTTTACTCTGTGTAGTAGTAGTTACATCCAATGTTACCCCGAAACCCTGTGTAGTAGTAGTAAGTATTGCTGTGCTAGTAGTGGTAATCCATAAATAAGTTATCACAAGCTAAGTAAGTTTTTCAAACTACTTAAATGTTAATATTAGGATTCTCAGTTTTTCATCTTGTCAGAGTCTGGTGAACGAAAGTGCCTTAATGGGGACGAAGTGTCGTAATATTATATATTAAGTGAAATTAAAATCTTAACTTAATTATTCTGTACTTTAACAAGTTTCCGCTACGCAAGTCTCTAAAATTGCTCTCCAGTTCTCTCAAATAATAATGAAATTCTCAATTTTTTCAATCAGAATCGTGAGGAGATAACCGAAATGATAACCCACCTCGGCGGCGTGCCCTCCGTGGGTGCGGAGCTTGACCCGCGCGCCACGCACCTGCTGTGCGCCGCGCCCGCGCGCAGCGAGAAGATGCTGGGCTCCGTGGCGGCGGGGCGGTGGGTGCTGCACCCCGCCTACGTGGTGCGCAGCCGTGCTGCGGGCCGGTTTGTGGATGTCAGTGGACTTAGTTAAAATCGCAATTTACTTAGAAGAGATGAATTCAGAAGTAATGGAAGTGCGTGAGTCATAAAAATTAGAACTGGTTGAATAAGCTCCAGGAGGAGTTGAATAAGCTCCAGTAATTTGATTCTAGCACTTCACTTTGCTTTCATGGCAGGGCAGACAAAAGAAGACTAGGACTCTAGTGTAAAGACACTCCGTTCCCGTTAAAACATTTCCGTTCCCCACTTTTAAATTGTGAAAGCATCACCCATTAAATGACGGAACTAAATATCATTTCCCCCGCCAGGAGCAAGAATACGAGTGGGGCAACCCGCTAGCGACGTCTCTGCCTCAGGTGTCCGGTGCAGAAAGCGCGCTCGCCCGCGCCGCCTACAAGTGGAGGACGACGAGGGCGCGGGGCGAGCCTGGGGCGTTTAGTGGTATGTACGCCAAGTAGAAGAAACGGAAAAAAATGAAGATAATATGAAAATTATTATTATATAGATAAAAAATATATGTTTATATATAAAGAGCATAAGCATGGAATGTGGATTCGATGCAAAGTTAGCGCCATGCCGTAATATTTCTTTTGGCATAGGCAGTAGGTCTTACAATATCTTTGAAAATTATACAGATCAGATTCATATTTTTCGTGAAGATTTTCGTCTCACTATCACAAATCAATCACTTAGTATTTATCTTTGACATTGTACAAACAACATGTAACTCAATCGAGTTAATTGTAATTGAAAGCAACGAAAATGAGTGCAAGAACACAGCTATTCCATGCACATTTTTTTAGCGTTTGTTCCCAGTATACGTAATATTTTTACCAAATTACTTCTTATACGGAGTATTTCCAAATAGTTTTTTTTTTTCGTCTCTTCTTCTAAACTGAAAATAATTTCATAAATTTAATAAATATTCGTATATTTCAAGCGGGCGAAGCCGCCCGAGTTCGCAAGTTACTAATATTTTTTTAATTTGTAGGCACAATTGCATTACTCCATGTACCCGAAGCGAGGAAGCGTTTGTTGGCAAGACTTATAGAAGCTGGTGATGGTGTCGTTAGTGACGATGAGTGAGTATCATGAGACATTGCTTGTTTAATGGCGGAAGACCACCACGCGTAGTCTTCTTACAAGAGCGAGGGTATAAAAGTAATCCATGTCCCCGAGTAAGCATTGCAAGCAAGCCTATGTACATGCCGTTAGCCGCTTCGCAACTCCGGCCTCATTATTACTTATATACTTTGTTTTTTTTTTTTAATTTCAGACCGCCATATTCAGACAAGAATATAACAGTATGTTTCGCGGATATAAAACGATATCCGTTATCCGCCCGTGACTCGTCCTGGCTCGTGTCGAACAGGATACCGGTGTGTCCGCCCGTCCTGCTCAGCTCGTATCTCACGGACGACGCCCCGCCTGACCCCGTACTACACTGTCTACCTGACTTTACTGTCAAACAGTGCGCGTAATATAAATATATGAGTATAAGTCTGAATAAACTGTTCAAGTGATGTGGTTTTTTTATTTATTTTTATAAAAAAAATTATAATAATGTATTCTTTCATTATTTATGCAAAAATATTTTTTAATAATATGTAAAAAATAGAGAGGAAAGATTTGCAGTGTTTGTGTTCGGCTTTTCTATCTAATATCTGTTAAAAAATAGTTGTATTGTTAAAACTACTAATAAAAAAATTCAGATTAGAGGACTATCAGGGGTTGTCTAAATCAGCAAAAGAAGGCTGAATTTGTCCCTCCGGCCGATGCAGGAGACCAGAGTCTAGTAACAACATCAATACACCAATAGGAACTATTGCCCATCGGTCGGTCAACCCAGTTCGGTTAACCCAGCTCCTAGCAATAACCTTTCTGTTGTAACTTTACGAGCAAAAGGCATGCTTGTGTTCGTCCACTGAAGCTATTCGAGACATTATAAGCGTTTTAGATTATATCCCTTAAATACTTTTTTAGAAAACATTTAAACATTGAATTCAAACGTAGCTTGAACCTGCGCCTCTTGGAAACTGTTCAAGTGCTCTAACCACTAAGCCATACGTTCTCATCAAGCTACGTCGAAATTCTTATACGCTTTATAGTCTGTAGGTAGCACTCGATGCACTGGCTTCTAATGAATTATTTTTAATATGATTGTATTGCTTTTTATCTGAAATAGCGATACATATTCTTTTTTGTCTCAAACTCTTATGGTATGGGTTGCTATCTATATGTATACGCTTATTATATACATATTTTTTCTTTTTTTTTCTTTTCAAGTTCCTTCCAGGAGGCCTCGGCGATGGTTTCAAAGCCCGCTTTGGCTGCTGCTTTCTGCGACGCGGGTCCGGTGACCACTGTTGATAACGCTTTAGTCTCTCCGGGCACATAATAGTTTCCTGCAAAAAAATTGTTAGATTTTTATTAAAAAGTAGATTTTTAAATTTTTTTTAAATAAATAGATTTTTTTATGCCATAAAGATAAAATCGTAGCAATGACCGTATGTCCGTCTGTCACGACCATTTATAATATTTATCTTGATATCGCGTGGAGGTATCAAACTGAAATTAATGTTAAGTATTTAGGTCTATGGAATCTATGAATGAAGTACAGAAAAAATCGAGCTTTAAAGACGAAACCTTAAAGATAATTAATAATTGGACTTTTTTTTTATTTACCTCTGATAGACAAAGCGCGGCGTTGGGTTTCCGTATTCAACAATCAATATCTCTAAAATTTGGTGAAAAGTAGGATATAGATCAGTTTCATGCTGTATCCCGCACACAGCAGGGTAGGCAGAGGGAACCTAGTTTTAAGACACTCAGTTCCCCACTTTCTGTCGAATACCGGAGGCATTGCGCGTTAAGTGGCAGAACTCAACGTCGCTCTGCCTCAATAGGAAATAGATGCTATATACAAGAATAAAGGGATTCTAAAAAATCTTACTCGGACATGAAGTCCAATTTATATATTTATATATTCTTTCTTTTACAATTTTTTGGTGTATGCTGTGCGTACATAAGCATAACCCAGTTTAAACAGTTTTGTGTCATCGTAGAATCGAACCCACAACGGTCAAATATATAGTAAGACTGTGCCGCTGTACCACGATGGTCTATATAATTTAAAATCGAAAAAAAAACAAAAAAATATCTTTTGATATTGGTGGCTGTATTAAATACAGCCTTCTCCTTAACAACCTCTTATTATGCATATTCAATGCTAACAACAAAGCTAATTATGTTGAGGTATATAATAATTTCCTTGCTGCTGTATACATTTATTCTTAAAAAGAGGTATATCAATACAAAACTAAATATACGAGTAATGTTTTGCATTAAATATAAATGAAAAATATTTTGGCATAAGCGGCATACTTAAAAGGGCCGTCGTGGCACAGTGGCAGTAGTGTGACAGTGTGGGTTTGATTTCCACTCGGGGAATGTTTTGTTTAATATTTTCAATTTCTTGCTCTGGCAAAGCGCGGCATTTAGTTCTGCTACACAATACGTAAATTCAGGGATGTAAGGAACGGAGTGTCATAACAATATGTGCGTATGAGGCAGGTCACGTAAAACGTGTAAGGATATCCCACCATGTACCCCGCACAGGGTTGATGAGAGTGGACGAGACGAAAGAGTTATGCAGAGTGGCTAGTTTGCCTCTCCGTTCTCTCTGGTTAGGCATAAAGCTCAGAGCTTTAAGAGCAAATAAACATTTAAAAACTGAAAAACTCACTTATTTCGTATAGATGTTTATTTCGTCCAGATTCCCTTTGCCAACACAGAGCAGTGTTGGCATAGGGAACCCAGGAACTTAATGCTAATACACTCCGTTCCTATAAACCCACAATCTGTCACGTTTCCAGTCACACGCTCGTGTCCCTGCGCCATGACTAGCTTCATCTATGTTCCATATTTATAAATATCGACTTTGAAGATCCACTTAAATAATACAAGACTGGTTTATATCTACATATTGGTCTATATACTTAGTTGACTGTTCACCTTCATTAGTATGCAGCTGTATAGACTTGACCTGCAGCAGACTGTATTGAAGGTTTTAGGAAAAGATTTTGCTTTACAGTGCTTATGTTAAATATGTTTTAAAAGTGGTTATGCGTTTAAAACTTAAAAAAAAATCATAAAGCAAATAGTTAATAAACCATTCCATTCGCATCACTACCACCACCACTTACTTACTTACACTTACTTACACTACCACCACTTTAATTTTTTAGCTTCACGCTGTATATCTTACACAGCAGGGTAGGAATGGATTAAAATTTATTTGGTATCAATTTTATTACATGATACCATTATGGCGCAGCGGCACAAGTGTGTGTACCGCGACGGTTGTGGGTTCGATTCCCACTCGAGGATGTTAAATATTTATTTTCATTTCTTCGCGCTGGTGACGAGGCAAAGCGCGGCGTTGAGTTCTGCCACTCAACACGCAATGCCTCCAGAATTGGGCAGAAAGTGGAGAATGGAGTGTCTTAATACGAGACAACTTATGTGTTGTGTTGTGTGCAGGACACAACGTGAAGCTGATAGAAAAATCGCCAATCTTAACGAATAATAAAATATCAAAATCAAATTAAATTTAAATAAAACAATAGGTATGAAGAAATATGTTTTAAAATTTCTTTATAAATTAATAAAGTATTTTCTTTACTAGATACAAAATATACATATATTTAATATTATCTTAATTTGTACACGAGTCCCTGTACAAATACCTACTATAAATATATTATATTTTACAAATTTCACTAAATAAGAATTATATTAGAGGTGTAAATAAAAATATTATATAATGTAAAACATTAGTTAAGTATCCTAGCCCCAGTTTCCCAGGTTCCCTCTGACTAACATTCCATTCATTAACTCAAGAGAAATTGAAATAATAACTATACGAATTTCTTAACCATCAATTTAAGAAATCTATTTTCGTCCGCAGGATATTTAAGTCCGTGGTCGACAAGTTCTTTCAAGGATGTTACAGCGACTACTTCGAAGCCAGCCTTCGCTGCCGATATCTGGGACGCGGGCCCCGTGAATACTGTAGCCGTTGCTGTTATACCCAGAGGGGCACATAGACGTTCCCTAAAAAAATTACATGTGGATTTTTCTACAGTTATGAAATCATAATAATATTGATTTGTAATAAAATTTAATTCCTGACAAAATGACTATAAAACCACTTTGCCAGGAA